>CM021101.1:677567446-677625453 GCA_007115665.2 Sequoiadendron giganteum | reverse complement strand
CTAGCCAAATGAAGCAACCCATTTGGTGCATGCCAAATTTGGTGTGTGCCAAATAGGTTGCATTGGGAAATACCAACCCAATGGGTTGGATTTTGCATTGGGCATCTGACCCAAAGGTTTGGACAACCATTTCATGAAAAAGATGTAATTTTTTTAAAGGGTGTCAAATTTCTTCATATTTTTGTCTATGCTCCCCATCTGATTGCACGTCTTTCAATGCAAGTTTATAAAAAAACCGTGATAGCGTTAACCTCTCTTTTAGCTATCTAAATGTATAATTATTTTTTCATTTTGATTTAGTTAAGGTTTTGATCCATGGCTTCTATTGTAAATGCTTCTATTTTTTGTCAAAAACCAACATGTGCTAGTTTTAGGATAGATTTTTATTCGTTCATCGAACATGAAACAAATTAAATTTTTTGAAACTAGAATCCATTCTAAACATGATGCGAAAAAATCAATTATCGATTAGTTTTCAAAAAATTTAGGGGGAAAGCGCTCAAATTTTAGCTTTTTAGGATGTGTCCACTTTGAAAATTCTCAAAATATTATATATTCATTACAAAAATATCCAAAAGAAGAAGGATAAACTACATGGTGTTAGCTAATTTCTTATTGTTGGGATTTTTGAAATTCTAAATAAAAGTTAATCAAAAAGAGGGGAGCCCTCAGGCGCTATGTTGTTTTTTTTATAAAAATAGGACTTGTTTTGGGCCCCCCCTTTTTGAGACCCTTAATCTTCATTAATTTCAAAAAAAAATAGTAGCTTATAAACTAGACTCGGATCACTTCAAATTTTTTTCTTGCTTCATCTTGAAATTTTTAGCATGTAACTATCTTTATTTTCTCATGCAAATCAGATTTTGTTGATTTCAGAACAAAAAAAAAAAAGTGGCATCGTAAGGGCCAAAATTGTGTCACAGATCCATGCACTTACCTATGTATCGAAATTCAATTTTTTTTTTTGTTGGATCAAGGACTTAAATATCAGGTGCACTCATATTTTTCAAAAAAAAAAATTGATAATCTTCTATTTTTTCACATGTGCAAAACAAAGAGCTTGATTTTCGATGAAAAACCTACATTCACAAAAAATAAAAAATAAAAAATAAATATATAATAAATTTAAATTTATTTAAAATTATACTTTTGGGAAGCTTATAATAAGGACTATATACTTACCCATGTATCGAAATTTAATTTATTTTTTTTTGTTTGATCAAGGACTTAAATATCTAGTGCACTCATATTTTTCAAACAAAAAATTGATAATCTTCTATTTTTTCACATGTGCAAAACAAAGAGCTTGATTTTCGGTGAAAAACCTACATTCACAAAAAATAAAAAATAAATATATAATAAAATTAAATTTATTTAAAATTATACTTTTGGGAAGCTTATATTAAGGACTATATACTTACAAAAAATAAATTCTAAATGTATTCATTTGATCCCCCCAAAAGGTAAATCAAAAGTGGTTTTTTATTAGCATTTTGATAGGTGTAAAGGAGACTTTGTTATAGGTATGGTTTAAAAATAATGAGGTTATATCCAAGGGGGTTTGATCTAAGGTGGTTTGATCAAACCCTCTTCAATTGGAATCCTTAAAATGGAACTTTTTAAGGCTTAAATCATTATATTTTCTAAAAGTATGTGATTTTAGCAAAAATCAAAATCTCCCAAAAATTGTAAACCAACATTGTGAGATCACACACTAAGCATTTCTTGAAATATGTGTCCCAAGCTTAGCCTAATGGGACTAATACACCACAACTAGTGTATGAGTCCCACTTAGCTTAGAACTAATTTAAATTCAAATTCTTAGGGGGGATTTTATTCTCCTAGATCTGATGTCATCTTATAGTGTTGTAATTTGAGGAAATTTGGCATAAGTAAGTATAAATACAAGGTTATTTCATCATTTCAACACCTAAGCAATCCTAGAATCTCATAATCAATCAAGAGCAATTTCACAATAGCATCCAAGAACATTCAAGAGCATTTCAAAAGCATTCAAGGGAAAATTATTAGAGCTTTATTGTAGCAAGTCAAGATCCATCATCATGTCAAAGGCATAATGCATCAAGCATGTTGTTGAACTAGTGTTGTGATGTAGCATCCAAGATCTAAGTTAAGAATTTTTCCACATCTAATTCAAGAACAAGATCTACATGGCCACTTCATGTTATATTGCATATTTATATTTCAAGAAATCATTGAAAGGTATTATTGTTCATGTTTCATGTTTCATTGTTTCTCATTAAGGTTTGATTACCAAAATGAGGTTTGACCAAGGTAAACCCCCATTTCCTAACAAAACAACACTTTTTCTCTCTTTATGTGATTGTAGGGTTATAGGTTGAAGAAAAAGTTGATTTGAAACCCTCAAAAGTACCAAAATTACAAAGTTGTAAAAGTTGTCAAAGTTGTGATAAAAAGATGTCAAGACTCACAAAAACTCATATCTAGAGCAAGATATCCAACCTATTTACATCAAACAAGTGGGAAATTTTATATTTGATCCATCTTCAAAGCCTCACAAAAGATTTCTTCAAAATTATGCTCCTAGGACACTTTACGACAAAACGAGACACTTTACAACAGTCTGGGCATATGAGTCCAAGTACTGCCTTTTTTCCAAATTTCAACAGATCTAGATTAGTCACTAAGAGATTCTATTTTCTGCACAAAAACCCTATTCTAGGACTACATCACCCAAACTAGCATATGAGTCCTAGTGTGCTTTAAAATATAAATTTTCAAGATTTCAAACCTTGTTTTGAGCCTCTTCAGTTTCTAGGTGTATCTCTATACTTTCTCAGTCTTTTATTTTGCTTTTCAGTTTCATAACTTAGGTCATATAGTTAGATTTTACATACTTTTACATTCTTAGTCTTTCCAAGCCCTAGCTTGGTAGTCAACCCCTCTTTAGTCTTTAATCATACCCTAGAATAGCCTTTAACAAGTATCTTTCCTTCATTCAATCCTTGGATTGAGATCCCTAGCATTTTCCTTGAATGAACTAAAAGAAAAATAGGAATAGGTCCTAAACCCTAGTTGTTCCATCTCCCCAAAAGTTGGAACACCCTATTTCCTTGGTTCCAGATACATAGAAAAAGGTTGTGTTATATGGTCTACCTATGTCTAAATTTTCATTGGTTTGACTTCAAAACTTAATTAAGAAAAAATATTCAATAAAACACTATGAAACAAAATTAAGGTGCTATAAATTGTAGTTACAAATCTAAATTTAAAAAAATTAGAATTATATCCTTCATAGAAAAAAAATTATGTGTTATATAGTAAACATCACTATTTAAAAAGGGTGTTTACTATTAAAAACTAGTTTTCAAAGGAGATGGAAAAAGAAATACAATTTTATTCCAATTTTTTTTTTAAATATATATTTAGAATCTATAGACAAAATATCACAAATCATAGTTTTCATCATCTTAAAATTCCCCGTGAATTAGCAGCTATAGGTGTTTGAGAGTAAAGATTTAGTTAAAAAAGTTCAGTTCAATGTCAAATTTGGCCAAAAGTGTAACCCAATATTATGGGATCACCCTAAGGAGCACCTTCATAAAAGAAGTTAAAATGGAAGGAGAATTCTAAAAAACCACAATAATGAAGCAAACATCAAAGAGAAAAATGAGGAAGAAGAAGCTAGGTGCCCAAGGAGAGGTTTTACCTAGTAAACAAAGGAGGATATTTGTCATTTCTTCCTTCATTCCCTGTTCCTAGATGATAGTGATTTATTGAAAAATTAAAGTGGATGCCTAGCTTCACTTTTTAAGTAGTTCTTGTATTTTGGGACTAGACTATAACTTAGAAGAGAGTTCTCTTAGGTTTTTTACTATGCATTGCAACCCATTTTCTCAAGAATAATGTGTCACCAAAAAGTGTAGTCTTTGGCACTTTTTCACTCATTCGGGCCTTTTCCCTTGGTTTTGGCCTTGTTTTACCTTGATTCAGTCTTGAAAGCTTGGAATTTAACAACATTCTAATGGTGTTTTACTAATGTGTTTTGAAGTGTTGTAACACATTTCCTCACATTTATAAGACCCTTTCAACATAACTCACCTAAACAACAACCTTTTACCCCTTTCCAAGCCTTGTGACAAAGTGTTGTAAAGTGTTGTAATGCATTTTCACACTTTCCTAGGCTTTTCATCCCTAATTTAACCCTTTTCTTATGCTAATTTATCCCCTTAATGTACTTTTAGTCCCGAATTAAGTGTGTTTCGAGAGGCAAAGCTGATTAACTTCATTAAAGATTATTTAATTCCCGACCACCACTTGAATTTTCCCAAGTGGACTAGGTCACCACTTTGGGTGACCTAGTCCCTTTTGGCAAAAAAATCAAAATTAAAACAAAAACTAGCGATAATATTGCCTCCTGAACCCTAGTCTTGGCCTATCATGTTGCATTTCAAGAAAATTAGGGTTTAGTATGTATAAATAAGGGTTTTCACCTTCATTTTGACCCCCCTTAAGATCACTTTGCATTCATGTTGATGGTGCAAGCACTCTTGCACTCTTATCTTCACAAGCAAGCAATTGACCACAAGGCATCACAAGATACTTCCATTGGATTTTTTCTTGCATGTTGTAGATTTCAACAAACAAAGGTTTGGTAAGTGTTTCCATTAAGTTCAACATTCAACCTTACTTTCCTTTCTTTGTTTCTCATTTGGGTTTAGCTACCATCAAAGGGGTTTGACTTAGGCAAACCCCTATTTCCTAACCCCAATATTTTCTTGGTCTTTGCATGTGCTTTGTAGGTGTGTGCAGATTTAGCAAGGTTTAGAGTGTTGGAGAAAGTAAAAAAATTCCATTCAAGTCAACTCACATCATCAAAACCCTAAGTAAGGAAAAAGGACAAGTTACAGGTCACTTTCGAGAGATTCAGACATAGAGTACTACAAAAGAAGAAAGTACCAACCAGGACCCACAAAATTAGACCTTGAATCCTCATAAAGCATCAAGAGGACTAGGTTGCCACTATTGGTGACCTTGTCCCTATGCTAAGCCTGAAAAAGGTGTTTTGTATTTCTGGGTACCCTTTTCCCCGAAACCCAGTTCGACACAGTTTCCCGACAGGAGGACTAGGTCACCCAACTTGGTGTAAGTGTCCCTCTGAACATTTCAGGAAATTTCAAAAACCTTTCGGGGATCCTCATCTACAAGTTTCCATTTCTAGGTACACAAGTTCTCAACTTTCCTGTTTACTTTGTATTGCATTCATTTAGGTCATTTAGGTTAGCTTGCATTAGTTTACTTTTTCTTTGTTTACATTTCTTAGATTAGATTAGTATCATTTCATTTCAATTTTTTAGCCACACAACACACACATATCACAACCTTCATCAATCAACCCTCCCTTTGAATGCAACCGCCAAAACCCTTGTAGCCACCAAGCAGAAAGAGATTTTATTCTTCTCACAAGTGCTCCTAAGTGAAAAACCCTAGGAGCCTAGCAAAGGGGAATCCTCTTTCCCTAATCAGAGTTACACTTTTGACGGTTCATTTTGGTGAACCCGACCGTAGACCATTTTCTAGCTTTTTGATTTTGCATTTCATCTTAGAGATACTTTGCATTGCATTGATAAATTTGCATTGTTTTCATCCTAGGGTTGGTTGGAAAAGTGCATTAGTGAAATTTCATGCTAGATTGCACTTTGCATTTCATTTTATTGAAAAAAGCACAATTTTTTTTTGCATTTTTCTTCTATACTTGCATTGCAAAAACATAAAAACCAGAAAAAGCATTAAAAACTTTCAAAAAATATTTGTTGGGACTAAGTCACCACACTACGCGACCTAGTCCTCTTGCACATTTTACATAGCAGTTTCTATCATTTCCCGCACATTCTCTGTATTAGGAACCAAGATCACCTGCATGCAATCACATGTCACATGCAAAAGACATGTAGAACCAAATAAGATGTTCTGTAAACCTAAAAGTAAAAATGCATTATTGAGAATCAATTATTACAAAGAGATCAATCCTTATGAAGGAGATCAAGAAACCCTAAAAGGGAAACCCTAAATGAAACCCTAGTGTGCACACTTAATAATTAATCAATTATTAATGTGCCTAAGTTTAGCTTAAGCAACTAATGGAATAAGTGACTTAATTAATTAACTAGTATGATATAATTAATTAACTGGAATAACTTATTACTTTAACACACCCCTTAAGATGAACTTAGGAAGAAGCTAAAACACTAGAAGAAGATGCATGCAAGCAAGGATGGGTCTCGACAACTAGGCCTGATCAGGTACCCATTTACAAATGCAAGAAAGAGGTAGAGAAGGAAAACCCAGTGGGAAAAACCCCCCTACAATGAGATGACATGTTGCAAAGAAGCACTAGAAGAACACTGTAGAGTAACACTGAAACCGTAATCTGGCAAGCAAGGAAAGATACTTTTGTCTACAAGAAACCATATCAGAATCATAATGATGCAACAATAGACCCGATGCCATGGAACACTCGAAAACTCCAAACGGGACCAACCTTGGAATCTATGAAGTAGCAGTCGATTATTGAATGAATGTGATACTAAAATGAAGTGCAAAGATGCAAGATGCACTCTCCCGACTGCCAAAACATCCAAGTAATCTCCAAAACACCCATCGGGCCAAATCTGGATTAATGATAAACCTGGGATAGATATAGAAAAAAGTGCATGAAAGCAACATAGAGCTCCTCAATACCTTTCCAACGCCGCAAAGATAGCGAAAATCAAAGATTGTGGCAAAAATTTATGAGCTCGGAAGCATAAAATAAACATATTATTTCAAATAGAAATAAAATGCACCAGCTAAAAAACCTGATAGAAAAACAAGCACCATTGGATAGTTATCGGAACCAGGTTTCTAACAATATCTCGTTTGCCCAATTTCAACAACCGAGCGAAAAGTTATGCCCGTTTTCCCGATTCTACTTATTTTGCAAAAAAAAGCAAAAAAAGGCCCCCAGGGCCGAGCACTGATCACCCATATGACCTTGGCGGCAGATTGATTTTTATTTTTTTAAATTAAAAAAAAGGCAAACCTGCCAGTGGTTATCTAGATGGCTGGCGCTCACCACTGCCGCTGGCGGTCACCGCCAAACTAGGCGGGCACCGCAGCCATGCGGTTGGTGGGCTCCGCTGGAGCTCCACTCCGTGAGCGGTGCACCACTATGGTGCCTCTCCATGGGCAGTGCTCTGGCAGCACCCCCTTTTTTAAATTTTTTGAAAAAAAATCACCTTGGACTACATGTCAAGGAGGCCGTACGGTCTCCCTCGCAAAAAATTTTTGCCTCAGAAATCAATTGCTCCAAAATCGATGATTTGACAGACATTCCTAGGGTTTTTGGGCACTCTGAACATGATGGCGACATCCATTTGGCCCAAAAATGCACAAAAAAATTGGCTATCCCTAGATCTTGCAAAAAAGATGCCTGTGGAAACCCTTGCACTTGAAACTCACTAAAAGGCCATATCTTCATATCACGAACAGGAAGTTGTAGGCCTAGAGCTTTGATACCATGTTAGAAACCAAGATTGCCTCCATGCAATCACCTATCACATACAAAAGACATGCAAAACCAAAGAAGATGTTATGTAAACTTCAAAGTAAAAATGCATTATTGAGAATCAATTATTACAAAGAGATCAATCCTTATGAAGGAGATCAAGAAACCCTAGTGTGCACACTTAATAATTAATCAATTATTAATGTGCCTAAGTTTAGCTTAAGAAAATAAAGGAATAAGTGACTTAATTAATTAACCAGTATGATATAATTAATTAAGTGGAATAACTTATTACTCTAACACTCTGTACTTCTATGTTTTGCGATTGCCTTTCTGTGTTTGTTTCCAGATTTCCTCTTTTAGTCATTTTATTATCCTTACTTTTCTTGCATCATGGCCTTTTCTTTCAAGAAGATTTGAAAATCCCTCAAATCCCTCATGGATATGTCAAGTTGCACCTTTGCCACTGATCCTAATGACCTTGAGCCTACTCCTGCTCCATCACTCCCAAATGAGTTTCCTTCTCAAGAGAATGGCATTATTGGTGATGATGACGCTAGCATGATCCAATTTCTTAACAAATTTCTAGACCATCTTGAAGCAAATGCAACCTTTTACCCATCCATGCAAACACCCCCATTTCCTCATATGTCATCCCATGATACATTTTCTTATCTTCATTTGGAAACCAATACTAAACATAAGCTACTTGTACAAGGTGAGCCTAGTTCCTCTCATCCTCTCACTACTCCACCTTTTTACCATAATTAGGTCACCCAGCCTCCCATTAATCTTCAACAGACATGGAAAAGGGTTTACCATCCTAAGAAAACAATGTGGTGACACAATCACTGAACATGAGATTCATAATTTTTATGAACGGTTGTCACCTAATGAACATACAACAGTCATAGGTTATCAATATCCCCCTCGTTATAGGGTGCCTCCTCGAGATTCTCTTCGGCTCCATGACGGTGGCACGGTAATCTTTGATTCCCCTCCTGACCTCGATGTTCTCCTCCCTAAGGAGAGGTCACCCTCTCTTGACCACAACAATTCTCAAGCTTTGATCATCTCAGGACCTTTTGTTCCCCTTTTCTCTTTTGAAGTGGGTGAACCTAGCCGATGTAAGAGGCCTTATAAATTACATAAACTTAAATTTCCTCTCCATCCACCACCTGAATGCAAGAGAAAATTGTACATCCTCTTGAACAAAGGATTCATCACCTTACCTCATCATAATAAATTGGTCATCTGTCCTAAGGATTCCCATGCACCACATTAAGCTTATCATCATGTTCTTGGCCATAAAAGCAATGAATGTCGAAATTTGCATGAGATTCTAAGTATCACTTTGTTGGTAGCGAATGGTACCCCATTTACCCGTAAACTACCTCTCATGCAACTTTTCATGTAATAGTTGTAGAGCATGCCCTTCTATCTATCACATGTTCTTTCCCATCACCTATTTCAGCTCACTCTAGCCCTGCACTCAGTGGGGGCAAGAGGTTGTTAGCATTGTACTAGTAATACATTTGTCCTTGTCCCTTAGATTCGTTGTTCACCTCCCACTTTCCCCCACCGAGATTGTGAGGCAGATGACATGCTTTACGGTTGACTTACACTTGCCTTACTAGTATTATGTTTGTTCGTGTGTCATGTATTCCATGTACTATTATGTTTGGTGTTCCCTCTCTTGTGACATTCTTCTATTTGTATCTCATTTCTTCTATATGTCGTACATTCTTTTCACTTTTCACCTTTTTCCTTCTCTTTTTATCTTCCTTTTGGGGATGATGCAAGGCATTGAGACCACAAAGTCTCCTTCATGTTGACCCAAAAGGAACCCCTTTTCCATTTTCATTTTTCACTTTTTTTTTTCCTCTCATTTGGGGATGATGCAAGGCATTGAGACCGCAATGTCTCCTTCATGTTGACCCAAATGAACCCCCTTTTCCTTTTTATTTTTTTATTTTTTCCTTTCATTTATAGATGATGTAAGGCATTGAGACCACAATGTCTCCTTCATGTTGACTCAAACAAAAGGCCCTTTGAATTTGTCTTTTTCTTTTTCTTTTTATTGTCCTTTTGGGGACAATGCAAAGCATCAAAACACCTTATGTCTCTTCCATGTTGACACAAAATGACTCTTTTTTTTCCATTCATTTTTTCTCTCTTTGCATCCTTCTTCCAGTTCTATGTATTTGGGGAGATGATGATAGTTCTAAGCTCTCTACACAAAATATTGCAAAACTGAACATACTGACCCCAAGTCCATAGATCCCTTATGTGTTTGTGGTCTTTCATTTTGGGGGCACCCCCCCCTTCTTTCCTTTTTCTCTTTTCTCTTTTTATTCACATGTTGTAGCCTTCCTTGGACACATGTCACTTGGCATGGGGCTTTCCAAGTAGGCTCTCATGTCCTTTTTCTTTTTTTGCATTCTTTCCTTTCTCTACTTTAAATAAATTTCTCACAAAATAATGTGTGGCAATTCCTTTAAAGTGGGGGCATACATTGGCATTATTTTGTTTTGCATCTTCATTTATTTTTCTTTGCCCATGCTTCCTAAGTGCAGCCTTGTCACTTTACTTGATGTGTTTTCTCACTTTTTGGATGACATTAGGTGTAATGTATGTCATAAGTGTGACTTATCTTAGCATACTACATTCCTCTTAGTGGCCTAATGTGATGCATTGCATCCCCTAATTTTTGAATCTTCTATCCTTTGATCAGTCCTCTTTTGGAGACATTACACACAATGTTCCGTAAGTCAAATACCTCATATGAACTATACAAAAATCCTTGGAACCCTCCTTTCACATTTTACATTTTGCACCCCACTTTTTCATTCATCCATACATGGCCACCTTGCATAAAATAACTTGTATTCCTGTGGTGCCATCTTGCACTTGCTCATGAGTTCTAAGCATCCAAGGCTTTGCTTGTCTCATGAACCACACCCTTGTCTTTTGTGGCACCTTTTCAAAGTTGTCAGGGAGTACAAATTTGATATGGTTGAATGGGAAGCCTAACTAGTGGCATGAATTTCCCCATAGTCGCCTTTGTGTGTGTGAGCGCATACCAACCAAGTGTATGTTTCTCTCACCTTTTTGGCATTCTCACCCGGTGGATAATCGAAATTCTCATCGGCCTAGAGTGAGTACCCTCTTTTTTTTCAGACAAACAGCCTAGATCTAATCCACAACTAGCTGGACAAATGGTTGAATCTTGATCCGAATTTTCCATCTCTCTCTTCACCTTTTTCACATTACTCCTTGTGTGATCTTTTGTACATATGTTTTTTCTGCCATGGGATCTTGATCCTGGGGGCTTGATCATCCCTTGTGATTGATGCCATCTCATCTTACTAGCATGAATACATTGGATCTCGCTCAACATGTGTGACTCGGCTACTTTAGTGCGAGTTTGAATAAAGTTCATCCTCTCACTAACGCGAGGGCTAAATGTGTCACCAAAAAGTGTAGTCTTTGGCACTTTTTCACTCATTCAGGGATTTTCGCTTAGTTTTGGCCTTGTTTTACCTTGATTCAGTATTGAAAGCTTGCAATTCAAAAACATTCTAACATTGTTTTACTAAGGTTTTGTGAAGTGTTGTAACACATTTCCTCACTTTTCTAGGACCCTTTCAACATAATTCACCTAAACAACACCCTTTTACCCCTTTCCAATCCTTGTGACAAAGTGTTGTAAACTATTGTAATGCATTTTCACACTTTCCTAGGCTTGTCACCCCTAATTTAACCCTTTTCTTATGCTATTTTTTCCCCTTAATGTACTTTTAGTCCCGACTTAAGTGTGTTTCAGGAGGAAAATCTGATTAACTTCATTAAACGTTATTTAATTCCTAACCACCACTTGGATTTTCCCAAGTTGACTAGGTTGCCACTTTGGGCAACCTAGTCCCTTTTGGCAAAAAATTCAAAATTAAAACTAAAACTAATGGAAATATTGCCTCTTGAACCCTAGTGTCAACCTATCATATTGCATTTCAAGAAAATTAGGGTTTAGTATGTATAAATAAGGGATTTCACCTTCATTTTGACCCCCCCAAGATCATTTTGCATTCAGAAACACTCTTGCACTCTTATCTTCACAAGCAAGCAATTAAGCACAAGGCATCACAAGCTACTTCCATTAGAGTTGTTCTTGCATGTTGCAGATTTTAGCAAACAAACGTTTGGTAAGTGTTTCCATTAAGGTCAACATTCAACCTTACTTTCCTTTCTTTGTTTCTCATTTTGGTTTAGCTACCATCAAAGGGGTTTGACTTAGGCAAACCCCTATTTCTTAACCCTAATATTTTCTTGGTATTTGCATGTTCTTTGTAGGTGTGTGCAGATTTAGCAAGGTTTAGAGTGTTGGAGAAAGTACAAACATTCCATTCAAGCCAACCCACATCATCAAAACCCTAAGTGAGGCAAAAGGACAAGTTGCATGTCACTTTCGGGAGATTTAGACATAGATTGCTACAAAAGAAGAAAGTACCAACCAGGACCTACAGAATCAAACCCTAAATCCTTAGAAAGCATCAAGAGGACTAGGTCGCCACTATTGGTGACCTTGTCCCTATGCTAAGCCTGAAAAAGGGTTTTTTAATTTTTGGGTACCCTTTTCCTCTAAACCTAGTCTGACACAGTTTCTTGATAGGAGGACTAGGTCACCCAACTTGGAGTAAGTGTCCCTCTGCACATATCAGGAAATTTCTAGAACCTTTCAGGGATCCTCATCTGCAAGTTTCCATTTCTAGGTACACAATTTCTCAACTTTCCCATTTACTTTTTGTATTTCATTTATTTAGGTCATTTAGGTTAGCTTGCATTAGTTTACTTTCGTTTTTCTTACATTTCATGGATTAGATTAGTATCATTTCATTTCAAGTTTTCAGCCACACAATACACACATATCACAACCTTCATCAATCAACCCTCCCTTTGAATGCAACCATCAAAACCCTTGTAGCCACCAAGCGGAAAGAGAGTCTATTCTTCTCACAAGTGCTCCTAGCTGAAAAACCCTAGGAGCCTAGCAAAGGGGAATCCTCTTTCCCTAGTCAGAGCTACATTTTTGGTGGTTCAAATAACAATAATGTAAAATCAATTTTCTTGAGGAGATTTGTATTTTCTTAGACATGTATCTAGTTGTAAGTACCTTTTGATCAAAAAAATAATTTTTGGGCCTTTTCAAATCTATAACATTATGTGGAAATCATGAAAAAAATTAATATGGTTCTATGATGTCTAATATGTACTCAATTCATGTCTTATTTCAATACACATTATTTGGAAAAATATGTGTGTAGGTGATAGTATATGGTAGTGAATTTTGATGATTTTTTAGCTATGAGAAACATTTATTTTCCTTTAAAAAACTTCAAAAAATTTCAAATTTAGTATGAAATACTTATGCATAAATATATGAAATTTGAGTTGTGCCTAGTTTATTTTGTTTATTGAACATATTGTGTATGCCAAATAGTAGTATAGGCTCTAAAATAGTTTGGCACATCACCTCATCTTAGGATTTAGATATCATCTCATGTCATTCTCCATCCTTTTCCTCAACAAGAAACAATGTTATAATTTAAATTAGGTGAGTACCAAGGGAGCCAACCCTCTCTAGAGGTTGACTTTGGCTCTCCAAATTCCACACTTTGAGAACTCATCCAATGTTTCAATTGATTTTTAAGTAAAACACTTGGCCAGAGTGCAAATCGAAGTGACAAAAAGTATCATTCTTCCATTAGAATTTTCTAAAGTGACATAGATTTTATGTTAAAAATATTGTAGAATACAATGTACATGATTCCAAGGTGTATGGAATAGATTCCTACCTCTCTATAATTAATTTTAACCTTACATGTTTGGAAATTCTTTCCTCCTCATCCAAAACCATTTATAGAGTAGTACTACCACTCTTAATTTACAATGACTTCATCTCTCTATCATTTATATTATAATTAACTATAGTCATCACTATAAGATGGTGACCATTCTTTTTTACACTTCTAAGTTCCAAAGGAGGTTTATGGATATCCTCAAAAGAGAAACTTCTACCATTTTAAGTAAATGTTAACCAACTCTCAAATGTTTTTTTCTCACCAATTCCATTTCGTTAAGGGTTTTAAGGAACTAAGTTTTGATGTTAATGTGGGAGAAAATGGTGACTCCCCAACACCCCTAGGAACAATTGCTAGACCAAAACCACTTCCACGAGAGAGACAATGGCAAGAAAGCTTGCTTCAAAATGCAAAATTGAATTGATTGAATTGATGCAAATGTACATGAGATTCCTTTCTTATAAAGGAAACGTTGAGAGATAGGATTAGACAAGATCATGAAAAGTGTCTCAATCCTATGACATGAGACAACTAACAAACTAACTACCTAGGAATCAAGCAATACTAACTAGATAAGATAAGTTCTAGAAAATCCAACTAAGACTTCTAGAAAGAATATTTTCTCCTAAGTAAACTTAGCTATGTGAATATGTGACCCCCTAATCACCTAGTAAGTGAATTAGCTAGGTACAAGACATTTATTCACACCAACAGTTAAATTGCATGTTCTCTACAAAATACTAGAATTCCTAAATATTTCATGCCAAATTCTACTCAAAGAATCATCATAACCAATGGTATATTATTCTAGTGAATATTTCAAACTATAGATTGTACAAGCGGGAAACATGATCTATAGATCCTATAAATCTCTAATATGGAGAAAATGCTATCATCTTTCCATCACTCAGATGAAAAAAAGAAAAAAGAAAAAAGTGAATTTTATCAAAAATATTAGGAAAATGTTGACCATCATTAATGAAACCATTTGTAAACTACATATTGCCTAATCCAAAAATCATAAGATATGAAGAGAATCCAACTATAATATTTTAAATCCTAGTATCAAAAAGTTAAGGAAAAATATTATGGAAATTATTAATATATTGTGAACCACTTGAATCAAGTACCCAACTATCTATTGATTCATACAAATCCCAAGTACAAATAGTTTTCTCTTTTCTGGTGAAAGAAAGTTTGGAGATATAAATTTATGTTGTTTCATGGCTTCCTTCAATGAAAATTCCAATTTTACCATAAAAATTGCAAACCTCATTAGACCTCTTCTTTATCTTGGAGGAAATATCACTAGACTTAGAGGGAAGAGTTTTAGTTAATTTTGGACTAGGCTTCTAAGATGTAGACTCACTAGAAAGAGTGGATTGTTTCAATTATATTTTCCTATTTTTACTATTTTATTTGGAAAATTAAACCATGAATACTTGAATTTTAGAAATAGGAAGAAAATATAATAAATTAAGTTTAACATATTCTGTATTAATATGCTCACAAAAAATATCAAAGTTGGGAATCTTATATTCAAAACCTATGTCATCCATAGAGGAGTCAAAGTTAGAGGAGAAAAGCTAAAAAGGAGCATTGAAATTAGACAAAATAAAAAATATAAACTCTCCATATGTTTTCTTTTCTCAATGACCCTTCAATTTTAACAATAATAACTTGGACTTTGTAAGAAAATCTTCAATAGAGGGATGCTCATTAGGTACAAGTAAAGACAATTTTAACCTCTAACTATACTACTCTAAATTAATTAACTCTACCAAATATATTAGTGAATGTATACCATACCTTCTTTTGTTTTGTAGACTCCATAGTAGAAAACAATATGCTATGTGAAATATGCAATTCAATTAAATCCATGGCTTCATCAAGGTTGTTTTTGCATACAAATTTTTAAAACTCTTAAGTAATATCATTTTTTTCCAAAAAAAAGTCTCGTAGACCTTTACATTGTAGTAATCAATGCATATTTAATTTTCATGTGCAATAATTTTGTGGATTTAGGATCTAAATAGTCCTATATCCCACCATGAGGACAACAAATACCAATAAGCCTGAGAAGATAATAGGTACTTAAATTATTCCTTGTAATACATAAAATTTGTATTAGTGTAGAAAATATATCCCCACAATAAATGAGTGGAACTTGACTAGTTTTTTACAAGAAAAAATACAAATTGATTATTTACAACAAAAGGTAAAAAAATACCTAACAATCAGATTATTTGCATTTTTCATCAATTTCAAAAAAATTACCCAATTTCACTCTAATTTTTAGAAGAGACCTTTAATTGATTTAAAGGTATTCCTAGCATTTTCAAGCGTATTGTCACCTAGTAAAATGAAGTTTTGGAAATGTAGTGAGGTAGATCCACTTAAAAAAAATTGGGGTAGAGATGTAGCAAAGCTTTAGATATGCCACCAAAGGATCTACTTATGCCTAGGTGTAGGATTCTAGAGTGGAGAAACCATGATTATGGGATGAGGTTTGGAATTATAGTGGGTGTAGTGACAAGGCCTCATCACCATGGTACTACTTTCTATTGCAAATATTAAAATAGTAGTGACAAATTTGTTTAGATGTAGTCTTAAAAAAGGCCCTTTAAGGGTTCAAAGGGGGTCTATAAGGGGACTACCGCCCAAGAAAATGGAGTGTTGTTAGCCTAGTGAGGTAGATCCATAAAATAAAAGTGGATTAGAGATTTGGGAAATATCTATATATGTCATCAATGGATCTAACTATGTTTGAGTGGAGGATTCTAGTGGCGAAACCACAAAAATGAGGGCTTATAGAGGGTGTATTTTCTAACAAGGCCCTATCATAATGACACTACTTCATACAATAAATATAATATGGGAATCATAAATGTGTTTAGGAAAGATATCATGCCCAATGGGAACCTTATGTATTTATATAATAATACAGTGGTATAGGGCTATATAAACCTCATACCCTTGCATGATTTTTTTAATTAAGACCTTTAAAATCATGAAAATTTAGATTCATAAATATTATATCATTGTAATTCATATATAATATGCTAGAAAGGATGTCATATGGATTGGTTAAGGATATCCATAAAAAAACCCATCCTAGAAAATCTAAATCATATCAATTTCATAGTTAATTTATATAGATTCAGGTATTTTAGACTCAATTATGAGGTCAAATTTAGGTTAATATGTACCAAATGAATAATATTGATACATCTCCCAAAAAGAGAATAATATTGCAAATTTATCTCTAATATGATTTTGACGCAAGCAAAAAAATACATAGGGATAAGAATCTTGTGTAACACTGAAGAACCTTCCATAAGAGAGAAGATAAAATAATAATGTTATATTTCCAAATAAAAAAAGATACCCTTGTATATATATACAAAAGGGTGGGACAATGAATTTATTAGGGTAGGTCATGAGAACTCCACATGTGCATGTGAAAATTATCCTATACACATGAATCGAAACAACTAGATAATTATCTTAATGTAAAATTAACTCAGTTCTAGGCATGACTAATACACAAAAGGAAACTAGTCTATTAAAATTCATGTGCACTAAAAAAACATACAAAAAAATCCTAGGAATATATTGCTCTATTTAAATTTTGGAATCTCACTAAAAAATATTAAAAATTTAATTTACATTGACCCAATATGATTTTTTATTTTGTAAGTTACATGCATGTGTGTGAGTTCTTACATACTTTGAGATACATGATCGTTATAATCTTCACATGCACCAAAAAGTTGGGGGGGGGGGGGAATATAAGGCTGAAATTTGTACACCCATGTCAATTTATGTTTAGTATTCAACCCATTTTGAATGGAATAACTTTATATGGTTACATATCAACAAATGGTGCACTCTTTTTGTAAGGGCTCATTCTCTCATTTCATTACTTATCTCCATTCAAAAATTTCCCCGCATAGCTCCATCTCATCCATATCTAGACATTCATTCGATTCCTATATATTAATACCATTTTCATGTATTGAGTTAATGTTATAGGTGTAGAATCAATCCTATGCTCATGGATATCACCCCAAAATATTCAATTATTTTCAAATTTTAGATAACTCTAATCCATTACTTTTGTACCTTAATCAACTTGATACATATTTGATATGATTTATTTCTATTTACTTGTATTTAAAGACATTCAATTAGATTAATTTTTATAATCCTCTTATATATTAAAATCCTTGAAAATAATCTATGTTTAAAAAAATATACTAAAAATACATTTATTAGAACACAAATATTTAGATGTTTGGAGATTACTATCCTTTATTACTTTAATTAATATAAAGCTAGTCCTATAAAGTGGGTCAACCTCGAATATAAATGCAAATTGATTATTTTTTTATTTCTTACTTTCAACTTCCTTGTCGTCTCAATTGGTTGCAAGGAAAATATTATATTTGTGACCACCACTACAGTGGCAAACCTACTTAATGTGTCTTTTCCATGCAGTCTCGGAGGACAAGCTATGGAATGGTTTGCATGTTTACCCTCTAGAATAAAGACATGGCAAGATTTAGTCAAAAAATTCATGGCTCACTTATCCTATAATGTTGATCATGAGATAAACATAGTGAACCTATCCAGCACTAAAAACATAGAAGGGGAATATTTTGCAACCTTTTTGCAAAGATGGAGAACTTTGGCAAGTAGATGTCCTTGTGAGATACCTCAAAAATAGTTGGTGCAAATCGTTATTGACAACTTGAATTTATAATTAATGTTCTAGCTTTGAGTCCATTTCCTTAATATATTTGATAAAGTTTTTTAAAAGGGCATCCCTATCAAAAAGATGCTTGTGGAAAAGGGAGTCATGAAAATTTTCAAAGAACTAAATAATAATCCATGCACTTCTAGTGACAAATCCAAATCCTAGTCCTGCAATAAAAACATGATGAATGATGGTGTGGTGGATGCTAAAATGATAAATAAAGATCATATGATCCTTAGTCATAAAGGACCTAACACATCTCAGATGCCAGTGACCAATAATCACCCATCGTTGATTCCTTCGCAATTGACTAACATTGTTCAAAACAATTTGCATCATGGTTCCCTTAGACATAATCTACCTATGAAACGATAATTTACACATCTAGGGGAACCAATCAAATTAATCCTAAAGAAAATCTTGCAGTCTAATGTTATTCAACTCCTCAAAGATATGAATTATGATTCTAGCCTTGTTAAACCATCCTAATGGAATGATGACACCTTGTATGAATTCCACAAGAATGAAAGACATAGAACTTCTTTATGCTTCAAACTCAACAATGTCATCTAGGATCTTATAGAATGGGAGACATAGTAGTTTATGACCCTAGTGGATCCTCAAATAAAGATCATACTATATTCAAGGACCCTATGCAAAATCATGTTCAAGGATAAGTCTCCAATTTAGGATCAAATGTAAAAACCAATACCAATACCAATTATATAAATTTAGCCTATGAGTAAGAAATTAATCATATGTGATAGTTGGATTACAATGTCTTGACCATAAATGTCAAGGGAAAAATTCTTGAGTGTGTTGTAACTTTGTATAGATCCAAAGTTGTTCTATAAGGAGACACTTCTAGACCCCAACCACCTAATCAATACAATAATTTGGATCATTTGTGAGAACCGTTACCCAAATTTCTATTCTTGAACTATTTCATACATCACCTGCACACAGAGCTATACTAGATAAAGTATTGCAAGAGTCTTTCGTTCTTACATATCTAGATGTTAATCAATTTCAGTAC
Organism: Sequoiadendron giganteum; assembly: GCA_007115665.2. Taxonomy (NCBI): domain Eukaryota; kingdom Viridiplantae; phylum Streptophyta; class Pinopsida; order Cupressales; family Cupressaceae; genus Sequoiadendron; species Sequoiadendron giganteum. The sequence continues at coordinate 677,606,272 of CM021101.1, read as the reverse complement.
ATGGTTGGATATATTTCTACCACTCATCATATCACATTTATTGAACACAATATACCTTCTAAAAAACCTCAACACAATGATGCTCTTCATTTAGAATTCTTCATTAATACTTGCATAAAATCAAATGCATCTTGGTAGATTGTAGAGTGGGCTTGAATATTTCTACTTTGAAATTGGTTACTATACTGAGATTTTTTGAGGCGAGTATTGATGCTTCTAAAAGTATTGTAATAAAGGCTAATGATGATGTAGAGTATTCCTCTAAGGGTGTCATTACCCTTCCCATTAGAGTTGGTTCGACAGTGGAAAACACAATATGTCAAGTCTTAGATCTGGACCTTCCCTATAATCTACTCCTTGGTAATCAATGGATTCATGCCATGAAGGTCTTTCCTTCCACTTATCACCAATGCCTTAATTCCCTTATAATAGAGTATAAATTACCATATCAGGAGACCTTGGCCTATTTCAATACTACAACAGTTTGAAGAGAATTCTTGAAGTTCAAGTACCAATCAATAGATAAGCCTCGTTGACTAATTACTCACATTACACCGATCCCACATCGATTACCAAATTTTAATTTCCTTCCATATCCCTTCCCGAACAAAAGGTCTAGATCTAAGATAAAGGATGTGGTGAGTATAAAATGACAGATTCATTTTGCATCGGAAGGTTTCCTACTCCTAACTCTTATAGTAAACCGAGTCTTGTTTAAAAGGACTTAAAGACCATCATCCAATATAAACCACTCACCATTTTTTATAAATGGGGTGAAATGGATAAAGAATCGATGGATGGAGATATCTCTACCTGGTTATATCAAGATGAAGAAGATACTAAATAGGTTCACTTGCTAGTGGATCAATATGGAAAAGGAGTTTCCATAGTGAAATAGAAAGGGTATGATGGTCATAGTGGTTTGGGAGCACATAAGAGGGGAATTATAGAGCCAATCCAACCTAAATTTTTTCCTAAAAATAAAGGACTTGGGTTTCAACCACTGAAATTAAATGCTTTGAGTACTAAGTTTCTCTCAAGTGAATATAAAGTGTTTCTAACGATGTCGAGGTTTCTAAGGATGGTGTTAATCTAGACCCTAACACTTGTGATGACCAATATATTGATAATCAAGCTTGGATCGAGACCTTCTAGGATCCTAAAGAGTCTTTGATCCTTACTTTATCCACCTTGCCTCCATCCTTTTATGTCTATGATAACCCCATGTTTGGACATGACTTTTATGATAATCCAATTTTTGATGACTAATATACCAATGATCAATCTTGGATTGATTCCTCAATCCTTACCCTATCTACCATGTATCTTTCTTTTTCAAATACCAATGATAAAATACCTCTAATCCATCCTCAACTTATAGATTGGGACCAATAAGGACCTCTAAATTTAGACACCTTTGAAAATGATGAAGCCCTAGATGAGTATGTGGGACTTTGGAACACTATACCTTTGGGTTATCAAAAATATAGCTTCAATAAATATCTTTATGCTAATACCTACTTTGAGGAGTCCATTGCGCCTTCTAGTAAAAAAAAATCGGTCTTCTAGTGAAAACTAAAAGGAACCTTTAGACCACAAAAAAGTAAAAATAAAGGACATATTTGAGGGTGAAAACCTCTCTAATGCACTCAAGGATGGAATTTTGTATGTACTCCCTACAAATAAAGAGAGATCTCCACTTTTTGTGGAAAAATAAAAAAGTAAACATTGGTACAAGAGAAGACCCCAGGATAGTACATTTTGTAACTTCCTTGATCGAAATAGAAAAACTAGAATTCATGAGCTTCTTTTCCATGAGGAAAATTATTTTTTCCTAGTCTTATGTTGATATGCCTGGGATGTATCCAAAATGAGTTCTTCATCATTTACATATTTATCTGGGTGCAAAACCAGCCAAGCAAAAACTAAGAAAAATGCACCCACAAATTGCCTTATTGGTTAAAGGAGAATTGAAGAAATTATTAGATGTTGACTTTACTAGATCAATTAACTATGTAGAATGGATATCTAATCTAGTGCCAGTGACTAAACCATCTAGAGAAATTTGTATATGCACAAATTTTAGATATTTAAATGAGGCATTTCCCAAGGATGATTTCCCCTTCCATTAATATTGATCTTATAGTGGACCTTACAACCGGATATGAAATGTTGTCTTTAATAGACAGACTTTCCTTGGATATAATCAAATAATAATTACTCCTAAAGATCAACAAAATATCTTTCACTTGTCCTTGGGGTACCTACTACTAGAACGTCATGTCATCCGGTCTCAAAAATACGAGGGAGCAACTTATCAAAGGGCTATGACCATGATATTTTATGATATGATGAAAATTCTTATAGAAGATTATGTTGATAACTTGTTAGAAAAGTTATAATAATAAAAGGTCATCTAGATGTGCTATAAAAATATTAACCTAATTGGAAAAATATAAGGTCAGGATAAATCCAAAAAAGTCTCTTTTTTCTGGAAAAATCCTTAGATACATTGTCTCCCACAAAGGTATTGAGGTTGGTCCTACAAAAGTGGAAGCAATTATAGAGATGCCTCCTCCATCTAATCTGGCTCAAATATGAAGTCTCTAGGGAAAACTACAATCCATCCAAAGATTCATTGCTCAATTAGTTGACAAATATCACCCTCTCCAACATCTACTTCATAAGTGTGTTCCTTTTAAATAAACAACTCACTACCAGTAATATTATCGGCAACTAAGGGATTACTTATTGTCACCATTGGTCCTAATGCCACTGATTGATGGTAAACAATTTATTTTATATATATCAACTACATCCTTAGCATTAGGGGCTCTCTTAGCACAACATAATGAAGAAGGGAAGGAGAGAGCTATTTATTACATCAATTGTACACCAGTGGGATATGCTATTAATTATACACCTGTTGAATGCACATGTCTTGTTGTTTTTTTTGCTACACAAAAACTCTAACATTATATGATAAACCATTAGAAATTTAGCTCATAGCTAAGATAGATCCTTTGAAGTATCTCCTCTACAAAGCAATTCTCACTAGAAGACTTGCAAAATGGGTAATGATTTTAAGTTAGTTTGAAATTCAGTATGTTGATCGAAAAGCAATAAAAGGGCAAGTAATTTTTGGTCAATTAGATAATTCTCCTACTATAGCTAACCATCCCCTAGTGTCAGATTTTCCTGATGGGGTAGTGTTTATGGTAGCAATGTCTACAACATAGAAATTATATTCTGATGGCTCTTATACCTAGCATGGATCTGGAGCAAGAGTTCTTTTTGTCACTCCACAAGGAGATACCATTCCCAAGTCTTATAGAATTAATTTTCCTTGTACAAAAAACATTGTTAAATATGAGGCATTGGTTACAAGACTTAGAAAAGACATTAAGTGGAAAATCGGGGACATTCATCTATACGGTGATTCTCAACTGATTATCAAGAAAATCAATGATGAATATGAAGGAAAATATGAAAAATTTACTTAGGTTACAAAATGATGGTTAATAGTTTTAAACAATATTTTGAGGTCATCCGATTTGAGAAGATTCAAAGAGCACATAACATAATAGTTGATGCAAAAAAATACATCAATGTGAGTTCTTGTTGGAGCAACTATTGATCCCCACTTTTGATGTTCCTGACTTTGAACTCGTGTGTGAAATTGTCGGTCCTTATTCCCCTAGGTATAACATATATCGATATCTTCATGAACAAACCCTTCCTCTTGACTTTTCTAATAACCAACATAAAAAAATTATACATCAAGCCTCTTGATATGTTATCTTCAGTGACACACTTTACCATCATGGTCTAGATAGCACTCTTCTTAGGTTTCTTGAATTTGAAGAAGCACAAACAACTTTACACAAAGTACATAAAGGTATATGTGGACCTCATTCTAGTGGTCCTTCCTTAGCTAAGAAGATCATAAAAACTAGATATTACTCCAACCTACAATGGAGAGAGATGCATACCAATTTTTCAAGACATGTCATCAGTGTTTGATTCATGGAGATTTGGTTCATGCGCCTGTATAGGAACTTCATCCTCTCACTTCCTCATGGACTTTCTCTTAATGGGGACTCAAACTTGCAGTGAAGATCCATCCCACTTTTGCAAATGTCCATAAATTCATTCTTACTACAACCAGATATTTTATGAAGTGGATTGAAGCTATCCCTATGATGTATATCACCAACAAGAAAATAGCAAAGTTCATCCTTAATTAAATCACCTACTGGTATGGTGTTCCACTTTCCATAAGTACTGATAATGGCCACCCTTTTGAAAACTAGGATGTCTACGAGCTATGTGATAAATTCCATATCCAAAATCTCTTTTCTACCCGATATTACCCACAAGGTAATGATCAAGCTGAGGTGTCGAATAAAACTATACTCAAAATCTTGAAAAAGACTATCAATGATGTTGTTTGTGATAGACACCTTCATCTTAATCCAGCCTTATGGTCCTATCATACAATAATTCTTACTCTTATAGGTGCCACCTCATTGTCCCTGGTTTATGGATTTGAAGCTATTCTCCCTATTGAGGTTGAGTTGCCATTATTAAGAGTTTCCTTGCAGTGCTTCACTGACAACAAAGAATATAGAATATCTAGGTTACATGAGATAGAAATAATGGATGAGTGACGTTAAATGATGCTATTCCATCTACAAGAATACCAAAACCATCTTTTCCATGGCTAAATAAGATATTCTACGTCGTGAATTTTGATATTCGAGAGCTTGTCTTAAAAGAAAATCAAAGAAACAACTTGGATAGAGAGAAGCCAAGCAAGTTTGAGCCTAATTGGTTGGGTCCTTACATAATCACTGATGCATATGGTTCCAGTGCCTACCAACTTTCCACTTATGAGGGTGAACCACTTCTAGATTCCATCAACAACATGCACCTTCCAAAATTCTATACTTGATTCTAAAAAAATCCCTCTAATTTTTTTTTTAAAACAAAAAACAAAAAAATTAATAAAGAGAAATAATTTTCCCTTTAGTGAAAACCACTTCTGTGGAAATTTGGGTAAGTACCATGGTGAAAACCTGGCAAACAAGTGTCATGTGTAGTGAGCTAATGCCCCTCCATCTACCATCATTCTATCTAGTTTTCCCTGTGTATCCACTTTCATAATAAACATTCATTCCAGTTCATATACACTCATAATAAATTTGGTTATCCCTCTAATGGTCTGAAATTGGTTGGTATTTAGCATCACTCACTTTTTTTTTTGCATCACTCAATTTCCATTCCCCATCTCTAATAAGGTTGATTTATCCCATACTTTTCCACATTTGGTCTTATGCTTGGCTAGGGGCAAGTCGTGGATCTCAATTTTTTTAGATAGGACCATTGGTGAAATAATAAAGGATACCCTTGGGTCATTCATCTCCCTATTATGATTATTCACTGATTCTTTTTCCATAATATACAACTCTCAACTCATAATAATTATTATCTTCCATCCAAATAAGTTATCCATAACCCATAATAAATCTTATTACACATCATTATCCATCCTCCGCAAGAAACTATCCCTCATTAAGACTGACATTTTGACTAGACATAAAAAAAACTTCCAAAAAAAACATTGAGCTTAACAAATCATGGAACAATTTAAGACAAACTATCAAACAAGCCTTCAAGTCTAATTGATCAATTTATTGTCTGCATCATCTATCTTCATTATTTTTCTTCATCACTTGTCTTTTTCCTTATACAATTCATTGCATTCCTTGAAACCAAACCGTGCATCATATACAAGGTGTTTCATTCTTTAAACCAAACACTCTTTTTATCATTCTTTGTCTTTGGCAAGAAGATCTAGATGGTTGTTGAATCATTTGGTCTAGCATGTATTATATTTTATTTTATTTATTTTTTATCATGTTCCTATTCTACTCGAGGATATCCACAATCTATTAGAGGAGCAAGGATGGATCATGAATTCTTGTCTTTGAGTTGTGTTTGTAGTTTGTCTTGATAGTATTATTGGGGAAACTATATTACTAGTTGGATTCATGGTATTCCTTGTCTGCAATGTTTTTGTTTCTGCAAAGGGATCACATTTCACACCTTGATTTTCTCATACCTCAATGTATAACATCGACTTGCAATATAGAAATTATCTATGATGATATATGTGCACTTATCAAAGCTCCATGTGACTTATTCATCAATCTATTCATCTTACTAACTATTCCCCCCTTCTCACTAACTATTCTTTACTTCTTACTAACATTTTCTTCTATCTTATCAGTGGCTCATTTTTTGAATTTTTCACCAAATTTCTCAAGGGGGCATCATAATCCCGCTTTTGTTGGGTGCGCAGGGGCAAGGAATGGTCGGATTATTTCTTATTTTTTCTTTGAAACAATGTTACTTTGAATGTATTGTCTTAAAGGGGAAAATTGTAGACACTCAAAAATTTCCTCAGCCTATGACAACATTTTCTGACTAATTTCCCAACTAACCCTAATTTTTGTCTTCTTCTTCATACTTTCATAACTAATTTCTTCCTTTTCATCATTTCTTTCATTAAATAATTATTTAATTCATAACTATCACATGTATTTGATTAAACAAATATTACTATTTATTTATTTAATTATTCGTGACCATTTGAAAATAAATATATTTTATTTTTAAAACTCTCTCAATTTAACTCTTCCATTCACCATTAATTTTTCAATCTAATTCTGAAATCTCCATTTATTTCTCTAATCTTCTTCCACCATAATTTTTTCTTCCATCTCCATGACTTTCTCCTATCATTTTCCACTAATTTCTACTCGAAAAATGAGCAAATTTCTCATGAAATTTATCTCATTCGATCTTGGCCATTTATTTTGTATTCAATCTTTTTTGTTCATTCATCATCATCTTCTATAAATTTAGTCTTCAATCTCTTTATTCTTTTACTACTATCTTTGAATCTTTGTTGAAGCTATCATCTCGAGCCTATTGATTTGTGCACACAAAAGTGAAGAGCAACACATCACAAAAAAATTAAGGTAAATAAGAGAAGAGAAATAGAGGTCAATCAGTGATGGCATGGAAGGTATAACTAAGTTTACTTGTTTTATTTAATCTTTTATGCTAATTTGTGGTCTATTATTGGATTGGGAATTTAAATCTTATTTCTAAAATTTTGTAGTTTTTGTGTGTGATTTAAGCTTCCAAACCTGATTTCCCAATCCACAACACCATCACAAGAGGCTCAACCTATTGTCACTCCATGGCCATTTTCATGGTGGGGGTTCAACCTTGTTGCCAAAATCCATCCATCCTCTTCCAATGGTTATAAATTCATCATCATTGCTATTTAATACTTCAATAAGTGGATGAAATCCATTCCATTAACTTATATCACAAGGAAGAAAATTTCATAATTTATCCTCCACTACATCATTTATCACTTTGGTATCCCATCATCCATCATCACGAAAAATGGAAAACCATTTAAGAACTAGGAAATATGTTACCTATGTGAAAAAAAAATCCATATACAATAGAATTTTTCCACTCCCTACTACTCACAAGGAATTAGCCAAGCTAAGGCTGTACCAACAAAGATATTTTAAAAATAATAAAAAGGACAATCAATGAAGTAGGTCATGATTGTAATTTACAACTAAATCCTACCTTTTGGGCTTACCAAACTAGCATACACACTCCTACTAAGCAACCTTGTATTCCCTAGTCTATGGTGTCGAAGCCATTTTCTAATTGAGAATAAACTCCCATCTTTGAGAATCTTGTTGCAACATCTTATCAATGATGAAGAATATCAAGTGACTCGTCTACAATAGTTGGAATTATTAGATGAAAAATGCCTAAATTCTCTGAATCACCTATCGAATTTGATGTAGTTGTAATAAGAAAACAAAGCCCAAATATTTTGAGATCAATGAACTATTGATTAAATAAAATTATCACAACCAATAGGACCATAAAAATAAAGGCAAATTCAAACCTAATTGGTTAGGTCCCTTTGTGATCACATTTTAATATGGATCAAGTGCTTATCAATTGACTAATTTTGAAGGTGAGCCCTTGAAAGAGACAATGAATATCCCACACCTCAAGAAATTTTATGTATGAAAAATTTAAAAAAAATCATAAAATCCTAAAATACTAAAAATACAAAACTACAAAAATACAAAAAATAGTAAAAAGAAATAATTCATCCAATCTTGAAAATTTCTTGTGGAACCTTGGACAAGTACCAAGGTGAAAACATGGCAAAAAAGTGTTATGTGTAGATTCATATCCACCATCTACTAGGACTCATCCCTCCCGATTGCCCGCCCATGTTTTTCATTGTTGTATATTTATGCATGTGTTCACCATGACTTGAAATAGGTACCACTTTCCTTCGCACTCCATCTTATAACCATAAATATTTTTATACCATACACACAACCTCACTTTATTATATAATGGGGAAGCTTTTATACCATAATCCCACCTTTCCATACATTCTCTCTTCACACTAATCCTTGTGAGCTCATTTTCCCTTATGCAACCAAAATAATTCTTTCTACACTTACTCTCTCGTACACCTTTATTTGCTTTATAACTGGAAATATTTTTATACCATGCATATAACCTTTCTTTAATTTATAATGGGGAAACTTTTATACCATGATACCACCTCACCATACATTCCCTCCTCACACTCATCCCTATGATCTCATTTCCCCATACAGTCTAAAGAATTATCACTATTCCTATCCACCTATGCACCTCTCTTTTCTTTATAATTGAATTTTTTTTCTATCATGCACATAACCTCCTTTTATTTTATAATGAGGAAGATTTTTATATCTTGATCTCACCGCATTACATATCCATTCTTTTCCATCCCCTATAACTCATCCCCCTTATCTTATAACAAGGAATGTTTTCATACCATTGTCTCACCTTGCCATGCATTCCTTCTTATCACTTGGTCTTCCCTCCTCTTGCCTTCGTGAGCTCATGACCTTTATCTTCATAAAAATGGCACAAATTTTTCTATGTTTAACCTCCCATGTATTGACACCACTTTCAATAATATATGATTGATGAGACAAATTTTCATGAGAAACCCACCCAACCTCCTCTAAAATAAAAGCAACATCACATTCTCACATTATTAAACCACCCATGCATCACCAGATTCTCATCCATCCAATGCTTCAAATCCTTTCTATCATATGATTGATGAGGTAACTCTCATAATCCCTCAATATATTCCTCTTTGAGAAGCAATCTAAAACCACTCTCACATTCTTGCATGATCAAGCCACTCATATTCCATCATTTTCTCATATGATTGATTAGACAATTTACATGCCTAATCCACTCATATGCTGCCCATATCTACCATTATTATCCTATGATTGATGTGTCAAATTTCTTATCCCCTCCATGGAAATAATAGATTTACCAAGATTATTTATTTTCCATCAAACCATCTCACTACCCCTACCCCAAACGAACACAAAAAAAGTACTTGAATGTGATCTTGGATTGGGTTGATCACAAGCCTAGTTCCCATAATGAAACACCACATTTTAATCATCCCCACCTAGAATAAATTACTTCACCCATAATTAAATATTCCACGATAATAAGGTTATATTACCATGCCATCACCATCATTTACACTTCACAAGACTTTCTCAACAAATAAAACTCAAACATTAAACATATTGATCAATAGGCACTATCACAAAAACATATTAGATCAGTACCAACAAAAATATCCATTATTACCATCAACCTTGGCCTACCATCTATGTCAATCCTCCTTATCTATGACCATAGGGATGAATCCTTCTCAAGTCAGGCATATTCCGTATCATCACCTATCCCACCTTTTGCAAGAGATATGTTGATTATGTGCTAGTTTTATTGATGAATTTTCATGTTTTTTTTCTTTTTGACCCATGGAGATATCTACTTAAAACCACCTAGATGTACTCATACATTGGTGTGTTATCATGGATGAAAAATGATGCATGATCATCATTTATATATGATGTTTTTGTGATTTTCCTTTACATAACCCACCAAAGCTACTCTCTATCTTAGGTGGAGGTGAATTCTTTCATCATACTCTACAAGTTCCTCATCACATAGGTCCATTGAGCCACTCACTTATGTGTGTAAATAAATTTTGTATATGACATCATTCCCTTCATGACTCACTAAGGTTGTAAATGGCATTGCATTTTTTGAATAATATTTTTTCTCTAGTCTAGTTCCATGCAAAAAATATGTAGGCACCATTGGTCATATATACCATTGGAGCATAATGTCCTTTGCTATATCAAATTTTAGGATTATTCTCCATTTATTTAGCATAATTACCCACCCATCTCCTTCTCATCCCTTGAACACATCCCTTTCATATTACCATCCCATACCCTAAGATTTCACTCTAGTCCCCCCAACTTATACCGCCATTCCCTCAACCACCTAACCTAGGCCTAATATATTTTTTATCATCATGGGAAAAAATTATCAGTACCCAGCCCATTTATTTCATTTCATATATCATATCCATGCACATATTACATTTCATACATTAGGACCATTATCATTTTTTTATATTTGCATTATCACAAATAAATTTATAATAATAAACCATTCGTTTCTATTTCTCATAATAAAACATGTATGGCTATTTACAAAAGAAAAATACATAATCATCACTCACATTGCATATAAAATCAAATACATCATAATCCTTAGCATGCATTTAAGTTTTCATTATCATTAGTGCATTATCACATATCCATAATCCATCATATCATTAATGCATAACCATTATCCATCATTACTGCATAACCATATTACCCATTATCATTCACAAGATCAAATATAAAAAATCATGTGTCATTTATAGCCCAAACCTACATAACCATGTTAGTAATCCATACAAATGATATTTAACCATGGATAGAAGATGCATATATACCATTAAAACTCATAATACATCAATTGAATCCCATAGCCCACATAAAACCACCATCACATAAAAATATAAATATACATAAATAGATCAACATACATGTATCCACCTAACCATCTATCTAGGCATCATAAAATCATCAAATAATCATAAAATAACATAAAAAATATACATCATCAATCCATGTACATCATATACACATTTCCATCACCAAAAAATATCAATCTCACATATATCATATATCAATAATCTATCATGATCTATAAACATATGAAGGCCTTTACTATATACATCTGAAACTGATACTCTCCAAGGTATAATATATATATATATATATATATATATATATATATATATCCTGCTAACTCTATCGTGTGCTCTCCCTCTTTGACTTGGTTGTCCTCCCTACTAGTGGCAGTGGTGGTGGTGAACCCTGAGGAGGAGGTGGCCCCATACCAACTGATGGCCCTGACCTCAATAATCTAGATTTGTGCGATTAGTTGTACATGCTACAAATCTTAGTTGTGTCTGCTCAACTAGCACTGATTGTTCATATAATAAGCAATAATACTACATCTTTGAGATCACATGTATTAGATTGAATAACATCTCATGCATCCCCTACTCTGAAACAGCTTGTTAGGCCATACCCCACTCTTTCCTTAGTTGAGTTACATCCCCCTATGCTTGAGTTGGTACAACTCATTTTGTATCTCTCTTCACTGTCACCACTAGACTAATTATTTCCCTTCATCCACTACCTCAGCTCCATCCAATAAGCCCTATAACTTACCCACCTCTTCTCATGCAACATCTTTATCTACCTAGAACTGATCTCATTCAATTCTCAACCAATCTCACTTTGACATCACCAATCCCAACCACTCCTAGATATCCCAAGGATCACCCTCTGGTTTTTCCTCTCCTCCTATGTCAATATCCTCTTCCTCAGAAATAACATCTTCTATAACCTCCTCCCATTTTCATACCTCCATGGGATCCACCCTCTATCAAACTTATCACCCATCCTCATCTTTTTCATCACTTTCATCATCATCATCCTCTACTACCACTTGGTCCTATGGTATGATCAGTTGAATTGGCCTCCTCCCTACCCACCATGTATCATAATTGAGTATGGTACATGCATCTATCACTAAACATTGCAGGTCCCATGGCACTATTGGTTTGTCTTTCCATTCCTATCAGGCTATATAAAGATCTATGTAGCCTCCCTAGATGCCTCTCTCTCACACCACTTGAGAAAAAACTACCTCTTGCATCAACATGATCTTCTATAATCCAAACTATGGAATCACTTTAACTAGAAGATACCACTCAATGATATTCGATGTTTGACCTATCAAATAGTGAGATTGTTGCACATAGGGAATGTATCATGCATCATCCTCCCATACCTTGCATTCTAGTATGGTCACCAAACAATGTTGTCCATCTCATCAATCATCCACCTCTAGTAAGGAAAATCACCTAGTCATTTATGTTGGAAAAATGAATCATAAGAAAAAACATAAGGCATCCTCTAACCACAACCCTTATCCACCATTGGTTGTAGCATGACAATGTGTTGAAACATAGAAAAAGAGGTTCCTTCTATTAAAATGAGGATTCACCAATAATTTACTAAAAATAGAAATGGGAAAATGGGGTGTAATGAACCTATCTTTCATCTATTTCATTAGGAAATGAGATCCCCCAATAATAGAATTGACTTTCAGCCTTTAAGTGTGTCAATTCTATGAAAGATCTTGCAATTTCCTTTATGATAGAAAAAGTGTAAAACTAGCCTAAACAACACTCTTGGGAGATAAAAATAAAATAGAAAATGAACTCAAATCTACAATGTAAGACCTGAATCATTTATATGAAGCATAATACTAGCATAAACAACAAACTCCAAATTGATTTGAAGAAGGTAAGATACTAAGAACTTGTCACCAAAAGTGTAGTGAGACGTCCTCAAAAGGCGAATGAGTCTTTGTACAAAACTTTTCCTCAATTTTTGGGAGCCTCTAGAGATGGATCTGAGATGCCTTTTTCCATAGGTTTCACTGCTAAAATATCGAAAATAAATCTAAGATCTGATTTTCCATGATCTTGACAACTTTTTGTGACAACTTTTACAATTTTTCACTTTTTAGATCTTAAATTTCAATCCTTTCTTCAACCTAAGATCTACACATGTACACAAGAGAGGGAAAAATTGTTTGTTTTTGGTGAATGGGGGTTCGCCTTGGTCAAACCCCATTTTGGTAATTAAACCTTGAAATTAAATGAAACGTGAAAGGAATGATTTCTATGTTGCAACTCACCAAACCCTTGAGTTGAGATCCTTGAAGGACTAAAATCTTATACATCTCTCCAAGGTCTTTATCTTTCATGAATGGCTTGATTTGATAGCTTGAATATTGACTTGAAAACTTGAAACCTACATCACAATGTTAGCTCCAAAAACATGCATGAATGCAAATAACTTTGACATGATGATCTTGATCTTGATTGTTGTAGATTCTTAATAAATCTTCTCTTCAATGCACTCGACAATAATATTTTCTTTATGTGAAAGTTTCCTTATTTTTCCTAATGTTGAATTGATAAAATAACTACTTATTTATAGTTGATTTTCTAATTTCCCAAAAATTAAACATTATAAGATGACATTTAAAATTTGAACTTGGGATCATAAAAATTCCACCAAAAACATATTAAAAATTGGGTTCTAAAGATTAAAGGGGGCCCATTCGCCCTCGGGAAAATGGGTCCTAGGCCCTAAGCCTAGAACACACACTTTCCAAGATGATAAATTAAGCATCTAGGCATTAATTAATTACGAGTTCTTTCTTTGGAAAATAAAATTAATTGAGATTATAAATGCATAATTGGATCAATTAAAGGCTTAATTAAGTCCAATTAATTAAGGGGCTCAAACATAGTGTGAAAATGTAAAGTACATTTTTCTACACTACATGTGCTCATAAGCCTAGATGTGTATTAATGTCACACCACATCTAAGGCTCCCCCAATCTCTATATACAACTAGATGCATCTCCTTATATAAATCTTTCAATACATAGGAACCTCATGCAAAAATAGTCATGCCTAATAGCATCTTTTTTAGAACTCTTGCCTAGCCAATCATGAAGCCTTGTGATCATCAAACTGGTGATAGCACCCATGCCATTAGTGTCACTATGAATACTAATAGTTTTGGTAGCACACACATCCCTGCCTCTAAGTCCAACTTGATCCCCTCACAAGTAGATCATCGCTCATGAACACCCACTCCAATATATCCTTTATGTGCATGCAATTGTACTCCACTATCTCACCTTTATGGGGAGCTTTAGAATCCATCATGCATCCTTCAAGGTCATGATAGCCTCCCCAATCGATAAACAAAATCTTTGGGGTTGCTATGCCATTACTCCACCAACGCTTCCATAATTGTCTGATGTGTTATCAACCAAGGAATCATCGACACATGAAAAAGGCCCATTAGGCCCAACCACTGCCTGTCCATCTCAGTAATCTTGTACCTCAACTAATTCATCACCTGTAGGTGTCACTCACAAGACTACAACGTCATGAGGGGCTCATATATAATTCATTACCCAATGTCATCCTTTCCGAAATCCATACATTTATGCTTAAACAACCCACAATGCAACTAATTTATGTCAGAAGCACACTTTTAGCCACACAGGTCCCTTTCTAAGTATAGGTGTGACCTTTCTTTGAGCAAGCATATCTTCATGTGTAGGCACACATTTACCTCGCGCAAGTTTATTTTCATGTGCAAGTACACCTTCACTCGGTGCAAGCATAATTGTATGTACTAGTACATTCCTAGCCAATGCAAGCATATTTCCATGCACTAAACACATGCACCATTTATAATGCAAGCGCATTTTTCTAGAGAGGCATCAATTGGTAATGTGCAAGCACAACTTTGCTTTACTAGTGTCATTTCAATTGGAAGCATCATTTCATGAAATTTAGGCACCAAAATCATGTCATTAAGTTCAGTTTCAAGAAACAATGCCTCCATTTGATCCCCCTTCCTATATTCTACCCATATTTATTACACCTTAACTACCCCTAAAGCCCTTAGATGAGGTACATACCAAGTCTCCTACCTTTGCTAGCCACTAGAACTTTCAAACTCACTCCACATGATGCAAATGTTGAGGAACTAATTACATCCCCTTCTCTCACACACTACCTCTATTCTCCAACTCAACAAGTTAAAATTACTTGTTGTGGATCCCTAGGGTCCTATTTATAGGCCTCCTAGCCCTAATTTTCCCTTTAAGTATGTGGGAGATGTCCTCTCACCTAGCCACTCTCACCCATTTATTTTCATGACTCTCCATTTCTTCTTATTCCTCTTTTTCAACATCCAACTACTTTTTTTGAACCCATCTTTTCAAGATACCGCCTGAAATTATTTTCAAAAAGATATTTTTCTTTTGGATTATCTCTCAAGGGGGAATCGCCTCTTATTCCACCTATTCCATTGGGGTAGTTTTAAACTTCTTTGATGCAACATCACTTTGGATGCTACATCAAAGAGGAGCAAATGTAGACACCCCAAATCTGACTTTACATTATATATTAATTCACTCCCTTATCTTATAATTAATTAAATATTTATTTAATTAATTACTCTATCATCCTCTAAATTAGTTAAATATTTATTTAACTAATTTTTCTATTGTCTTATTCTTCCAAAGATTAAATTATTTAAAATAATATAGCCTTAGCCATCACCACCTATTAACTATAAAACCCATTAATTAATTAACCCTAGATTAATTAACTAATTATTCTTTTTTAACCTCCACTCAACCATTTCTTCAATTTTAAATTCACCATTTTCCATGTGTCATTCATCCTCAAATGTTTTCTTTCACACTCACCTAACAAATCCTCACCTCTCTCATTAAATCCACTAGAGACAAATGCCACTTTTTAAATTGACCTTATATGGGCCCACCTCTCTCCTCTCCGTAAAAGCTAATATTAAATTTCATGTCCATTAAGATCAGAAAAAATTCAAATATTTTCCTCTCTTAGGATCCTATCACAATCTTCGAAAATCTTTTCCAATCACCCTCATTTAAGCTTCCACACTTCATTAACCCTCATATAACACTTGTCATCTTCCTCTTACTTGAGAACACCTCTCAACATGAGTGATTAATCTTGTGGTAAGGTCTTAGCCCTTCCTCCATTTTATTCTCCTATGAATATAAGCCTTCCCTATCCATTTTCATCAAGTACATCTGCTATAACTATATTATGTTATAAAATAATTAGTGCAATACACATTTCTACAACAATTTAAAGAGCATAGCAATATGATTTTGGGTCCATACTTATTTAGCTTAATCATAGAATTGAGGTAAAATATTTGTGCATTTTATGCATTTATCTTACTTATTGTGCATTGTTTCATTTTCTCTTCTTCACACATTATTATAGTGTGACCTATATTTTAGATCACTTCATTTAGTGTTGCCAATAATTTCCATAAAAGCATTCTCCATGTTTAAAATCATGAAAAACAATTTGTATTCTCTCACAACAATTTATCTTGTAGCAATTACAGAGATTAATTTTATTGTAGTGTTGCAATCAACACATACTCAATACTTCACAACTCTAATATTCATTCTTAAGGGGCATATCTAACAAACCAAAAGCAATTGCCAACTTTTTATTTTTAGACTACGAGAATCGATCAGGTATCTGTCCCCCTATAAACTGTAGTGCACCTGGTAAAAAAATTCACATGACCAGTGGCACTGGCGTGACACACCTATCACATATAGATTTTATTGATTATTTCAATGCAAATTATTAAAAATGAGATTGTTAATTATTATGTTAAATTATTATTTAAATTGAAGTTAAATTGAAATTGGAAGTGGAATTTAAATTGAAATACAATTACAATGATTTGAAATGCATTTATATTTAAATTTGGGGTTTTTCATTGCTGATAAAAACTCGAGTGCAAGTGAACGCAGGAACAGGTGAACATGAATGAAGGCGAGAACATCTATCGAGTAGAGTCGTTTTAGCCATTAGACGTTTATCAGGATGATGGAATCTCACACACACACATTTATTTATTATTTTAATGTATTTTTGTGACGATTGTGCTTGCAAATGTTAAATTAAGTTTAATTGATTTCTCTAAAATGTGAAAAGAATATGTTGCTTTAGATGACGATTTTATTATTTTGTGAAAAAATAAACCTTATTTAAATAACTAAATTATTTATGGCAATATTTAATTATTGTTTAAAAATAATGATGCTTTTATTTTCAAATTAATGGAATAGACTTTTAAATGTGAAAAATCATTAAAATATAATAATTTTTTGTTATTTGATGAATAAGGAAAATAAATGTAAATGTTTAAATAAAAAAGATTCTAAAACTGAGAAATTGGAAAACAAATACGTTCAAATTGGAAATTGAATGCAAACTATAGTTGAACAAATTGAAGAAAATATCTTCAATCAATTTGGAAGGCAATCAAATTTTGAAACTTGGAGTTTTAAATTGAACTCGAGATCAAACATAAAAAGTGGATCTAGTTTCTTAATAACATCTATCAATTGCATGAGAGAAAACAAAAGGGCGTTCAGTGAAGAATTCAAAATTGGAAGGAGAGGTAAAAATCCATTCTGAGCATTGAACAAAAAAATAAACTGAATATTGTTGATTTTTGGGAATGGATTCACCTAGAATTATCCTATTTTGGAGAGGCAGCCAGTAAAAGAGGAGGACTTTGATTTTATTTATATACTAATCACTTAGCATGCGCAGACACCAGGGAGAGAGAGAGTTGTATTTAATTTGGTATTGTTCATTCCAAATACTTCATGCGCAGCTAGAAGGAGGCATAGTTTTTGGTTTTAAATCATTCATTCCTTACTCCCCACACAGCCAGTAGAGGGAGAGGACTTTTGGGCATAGGAGGTAAGGAGGGAGTTAAACACAGGTTCTCCTCATTTCCCAACCCCTTCACACGCAGCCACCGAAGGCTCCCCACTCACCTAATCATCATACGTGGCCAGGGTAGAGGAAGTAAAAATCAGGAGAAGCCAACAAGGAATAGGCGCGGCCAAGAAGGTTATCCGCCCACCCGTATGGGAGGAGGATTGGTGAAGGGACGGCCAGCCTTAGTAAAGAGGTGTGCATGTAGGAAGGTAAAGGCGCAAGGAGAAGTTAGGAGAAGGCAGGCAGAATAAGTGGGAAGATAGGAAGGGTGCACCAAATGCAACAAGTGGACAGGGAAGGAAGAAGACAAGGAAGCAGGAAGAATACAGAAGGAAGGTGCACAAGAATGGCAGAGGGAGGATAGTAAATTAGAATTTTAATTGTTTCCTACTCCCCAATAGAGGGAGAGATTTTATAAATTAGATAAGAAAGAACAAAAATCTGCTTCACTTCATCCCTCCCAGCAACAGCAACAAGAAGAGAAAATAGACAAAGGAAGCAACGAATAACCGTTTCCAGATTAGTAGGTAGGATCTATTGGAGATTATTAAACAAAATCATGAATATAGAGTATTCAAATGAAACAGTTATTTTTTTGATATTTTTTTAAGCTATTAAAAAGTATTTATGTTTTCTTTGAATTTTGAATAAATTTTTGAACATCAAATTGTGTTTATCCAAAAAGACCATTGAACAGAAAATTGTAGGAAAACTTGTTTTAGAAAAGAATGAAAAACAACTGATTTGTAAATTTAGGAAAAATTTAGACTTAGAAAAAGGTTTAAAACAGAAAAACGTTATTTAAAAAATGATTTGAAAAGAATTCAAAACAGAAAAGATTTTGACTAAATACCTTTAAATTTTTAACGTGGTTACAAAATAGAAGTTTTAAATCAGTGAATTTTGCAATTTAAAACTCAAATATTCGAAATAGAAATGAAATGATTTATTTTGATTGTGTTCATGAATAAGTAATTATTTATTTTCTGAAAGTATTCAAAACAGAAAATAAATCAATTAAGTTAAAAATATGATTTGTTGGGAAGCAAAACGAACTAGAACAGGATGAAATAGAGGAGTAAATAGAACGAAAGAACATGTGCTCTTTTATGCCTGTTTTAAAATATGTACTTAATTTACATACTGGAGTTACACCTTCTTTATATTTGTATTTAATTTACTCGATTTAAATATAATTTAATGTCATTTATGGATTAACACGATGAAAAGAACAACAATTAAACTTTTTATTGTTGAAACAAGATTTTCGTTAAATTGTTTTTTCAAAGATTGAACTTATTGATTTGGAACCATGCATGCTTGATAAATGAATATGCATGTCATGTGTTTGGAAAGTTACCTTCCGAGACAGGTGTCGAATATGGGTTATTAGAGAGTATAGTTTTTCTTTCCCAAAACTACTTTTGTTTGTCGTGCATGACATTTACTTGGCCAAGTAACTTAAGGACCATTGAAATAGATGGAATGAATGAACTCTCTACCATATCCTAGTATCAAACTTGTTTGTTTCTTAAATGAATTAAAAAAATGAAAATGCGTGTGGAATTACTAGTTATACTAGGCACGCATCAGATTCCATCCTGCTTGTCAACTTCTTTTTGCTAAGCAATTCGTGCAAGGTCGGGTATTATTTGAATGACTAGAGAATTCCAGGGAAGCGTAAGCTTCGAGGTTGGGCGGAAAAAATGCCTGATTCTTGTTCTCATCTTCATTATTGAAGATAAGCTATGGATTAAAGATCAAAGGATGTTTTCTTCAATTATGTATTAATGTATTCTTTAATTATGTAATGTAGAGCTTAAGGCATCAGAATGCCTAAGTCTCGAATTGTAAACTTATATTACCATTACTTTTGTATCATTATCAATGTCGTGTAAGATGACACGTGTATGAATCAAACTGGAAATATTATAAATCTATTTATCGACTTTAAGTCGTTGCTTTGAAAAGGATTGGATTTTATGATGTCTAAAGAATGAAGTGTCAACTTTCTTTTGAATATAAATGAATTTATTTAAAAATATATTCGTTGTTTGAATTTAAGAATTTTGTGCATTACATTTGGTATCAGAGCTACCAGGTTCTACACTATAACCTATGAGCTCATTACGCAATAATGCGTAAACCTTATCAGAAGATAAAGGTTGAAAATTTCTTGTGCCAGATCGGCAAGAGAAAAGATTCGTCCCTGGAATTAGAATTCCTAAACCATCAACTTATGATAAAACCTAGGATTGTGGAAGATTATGCAATCAGGGTATGTAGGAAGGTTAGGAAGAATAACCTGTACATACATGACTCTAAGAAAAAGAGAATGAGTAGGAATGAGATAAATTGAACTGTAGAAACCTACAATTGTGAGAGAGTCGGGAACTCTTGGATTAGTGTAATCACTACGAATCTATGTACGCAAGTCAGAATATATTAGATTGCCCAAAGTAGGATATGAACGAAAGAAGTATCCTCAAGGGTTGGGGAACTATTGACTTAAACTCTTGTGTTAAGATAAAGATATTGTTAGAAAAGAGTTAGTACCGAGGAATTGAGAAAAGACCAGAACAGTCAGAAGAAACAGTCAATGACATGAGCAAGGTTCCTCAAACCGAAATCAATGAGGTTATTGAAGTGTTTGGAATCAAACAACTTATGAATAATGGTTCCAAAAGGGAAAAAGGAATGCAACATGGCTTTATTTGTCAGGACCCTAGAAGTTGCAAGGAAATAAACACTGTGAGTTAAGAAGTACATCAACAAAAGAGGTTAGTAAGTATGGATATTCCTTCAATAAAAAAGATATTAGAAAGAAGATGGCAATGAAAGGTCAACAATAAGGAATGACAAACCTTTTCCAAGGAAGCAAGTAGATTACTAAAAATTTCAATGAAAGAAGAACGAAATTTACGGAAACACTGAGGGGGGAAAGGAAGAGAGTGGAGTGACTCAAGCTAAGTACCTCACCCTGCAAAAGCTTGGTTATGACTTCTTTGCCAGTCATAAGGACAATTAAGTCATACATTTTATGACCACTAGAGAAAAATGACAAATGGAAAGGTTAAGAACTATGATTTTTATACCTTATAACCTTATAATTATTTGATCTAATGATCAAAGCATATTATTATAAATACCCTAGAAAAGGATAGGCAAATAAACTGGTCATGATAAGGAAGATCATCATTTATGGGATTGACAAGAAAAAATCTAAGAGACTCATGATTGGAGGAAAGTGTCTCTATACTCCTACATCCTTTATATAGAGAATTTAAATAACAATGTTATTTTGATATGAAATATATCCATGTCGTTAAATGACTTGACATTGAAGCTCACTATACTAAGAAACCTTTGGATGAGAAAAAAAGGTTGGATATTTAAGCCACTGAAATGAAGTGTAAAATAAAGTAAGATGTGACCTTATGAAAACCTCACCAAAATATCTTAATGAGAATGATTAAATCACTTAATCACTACCTTAATTTTTAATGGAAGCTTGGGTTAAAGATAACCTATGTGGGACAAGAAGTTCATTCAATAAAGAGAAATATCTACTGATGAGACTAAAACCTATTAAGTTGAATTACGTATTGGATTATTCTTTAAATAACTATAAGTAGGAATTAAACTTGAATGATTTGTACATTGGGTCTTGACTATAGCCATATAAAGTGGAGAAATCTATAAACAATCAGACTAGTCAACAATAAAGGATTCCATCCTAAGAATTGGAAGGGAATATTGGGTTTAAGAATTGCCCATGCGATTGAATATCATTGGAGAAAATGAAACTCTGTAAGGATAGAAGCATAGGAGGGATGCCTATTAAGTTAAAGGAAGTTGTATTATTGACAAGACTTTACTCTAAGTAGCTCTTATATTAGAAGAGAAACACTTTCAAAAGGAAGCATCTGTTGTCATGACAGAACATCATAGAAATTTTACTTAGCAAGAAATGTTGAAAATCTTACGGAGAAGAACATCAGAATTGTTACTTGTTCTCAAAAGGGATATATTGAAGTTAAGACTCTCCTATATAATTAAGAAATCATGGAGTTAAATTTTAATGCTTGAAGATTAGATATGCAATTAAATTTTTTATTATCTGGAGATCAACGTGATTGAACGAGGATTAATACTTAAAAATTAGTACCAGATTAAATCAAGGAAATTAGATTGAGTTAAAAGATGAATTGAATCTTTGAAAATAATCCAAGGACAAAAGAGAATCCACGGTATGGATGTCCTGAGATAAACGGAAATTATCTCTACAAAACCTTTAACCATTTACAGGAAGATTAATAATGGCGTAAGATTAGAATAGGTTATCATTTAGTCAAAGGATAGACTATTGTTGGATATAAAAGAACCTATGTGTCCAAAATTTGGAAGATTCGAGAATGGGACGAGGAAAATAATGTCAGAGTTAGAACATCGGATTGACAAAGGGAATTGTCAGATAAGGGTCCACTATCATCCGGAAGAAGATAGAGTAAGAAGTTGCATGAAATGTAGCAAGGTAATATCTCGTATGCCAGGAAAAGAAGACCAAAAGACATCATTGGTAGGACATGTAACTCTCTTGAGATTTTAGAAGGAAAATGGTAGAACACAAGACAAATTGATCTGTCGATGTTAGTAGAATTAACATAATGTTCTAGTGGATAGACTCATCAAAGAAATCAATAGTTTTTGGAAACTCGACTTATAGGATTTCGATCCTAAATAATATATTGGGGGTAAGCAGTTGCTTAGTAAACATGTAAGGTTATTGCAGTTTAGAAAATAATGATAGGGATTGTGTAACCAAAATTATACCATGAGACATTCATTTGAATAAATGTGTTATATGTATTATTTTAGTCAAGTAAGTAAAATGGTGGAAATACCAAATTAAATCTGGAGTGATTTATAAAATTCTAAAATTGAAGTTTGGACCATTATATGGAAAGAAAGGAAACTCTTTTAAAGCTGAAAAAGGCTTGGATATAATCATAGGTCACTCAATAAAATGTCAAAAAAGAGTAATAGATCGAAGTGATCAATGTAACTTAATTGATAACAAAGCTTAAGTGTGGAGCAGTATCAAAAGTAATAAGTGTCTAGGAGCAAGGTTATGCTCGAGATAGACAAGTAATTAAGGGAAAGTACTTATGGTAAGGATAATGAATGTGTAAGTAGTGGATGGACTCGGTTTATGAGTTTTCTAATAGTGTAAGTACAAAGGAAAAGGATTGGACCCACAATGTAGTGTACAATACATCGACATTCCTCTTCCCTTTGGGTTATACTAAGGATAAATTCATGGACCAATGAATTCCAATCACTAAGTATAGTTATTATTATATTTAGGATGTATTTATGGAATAAAGCTCTTTGGGAGAGTAAGTATGTGTGAAGAATACGAAATTTCCCTATGTGATAGTAAGGATACTTGAAGCAAGGTCTAGAAAGGACAAGATTATTGTATAGGATGAATGTTTTGTAAATCTTATTTTATTTTGGGAAATCATCAAAGTTGGCTCTGAGATTTGTGGGACCCTTTGATGTACTGGAAGTCATGAAACCAGTTGCTTATAGAATAGCGTTAATCGGAATAGTACTCAGTACAGGGTTCAGTAGGACCAGTATACTGAGGATAGTGCTACATGGGAGGATTCTCTGACGATGGACCGTCATTTTCCTCAATTGCTTTCTTAGATTAGTAATTGCTTTATGCAGAGATACTTGATACTCTGGTTTTTTATTCACATGTTGTGAACTTCATAGTGTGGATGCTACTATGATTTGTTTATGCTTATGTTTGAAAACTATGTTGTTAGTTATTATTGCATTATGATTGAGATACTATGTTTCACTGATTGAGATAGTATGTTTTATTGATTGAGATGTTATGCTTATTGAATGATTAATAAGACATCGAGACGATGTCTCTTCCAAGAGGGGAAGGATGTCACGAATAGATTTTATTGATTATTTAAATGCAAATTACTAAAAATGAGATTGTTAATTATTATGTTAAATAATTATTTAAATTGAAGTTAAATTGAAATTGGAAGTGGAATTTAAATTGAAATTGAAATTAAAATGCAATTACAATGATTTGAAATGCATTTATATTTAAATTTGGGGTTTGTCATTGCTGATGAAAACTCAAGTGCAAGTGAACGTAGGAACAGGTGAACGTGAATGAAGGCGATAACATCGATTAGGTAGAGTCATTTTAGCCATTAGACATTTATGAGGATGATGGAATCTCACACACACACATTTATTTATTATTTTAATGTATTTTTTGTGACGATCGTGCTTGCAAATTTTAAATTAAGTTTAATTGATTTCTCTAAAATGTGAAAAGAATATGTTGCTTTAGATGATGATTTTATTATTTTGTGAGAAAATAGATCTTATTTAAATAACTAAATTATTTATGGCAATATTTAATTATTGTTTAAAAATAATGATGTTTTTATTTTCAAATTAATGGAATAGACTTTTAAATGTGAAAAATTATTAAAATATAATAATTTTTTGTTATTTGATGAATAAGGAAAATAAATGTAAATGTTTAAATAAACAAGATTCTAAAATTGAGAAATTGGAAAACAAATACGTTCAAATTGGAAATTGAATGCAAACTGCAGTTGACCAAATTGAAGAAAATATCTTCAATCAATTTGGAAGGCAATCAAATTTTGAAACTTGGAGTTTTAAATTGAACTCGAGATCAAACATAAAAAGTGGATTTGATTTCTTAATAACATCTATCAATTGCATGAGAGAAAATAGGAGGGTCAATGAAGAATTCAAAATTGGAAGGAGAGGTAAAAATCTGTTTCTGAGCATTGAACAAAAAAATACACTGAGTATTGTTGATTTTTGGGAATGGATTCAGCTGGAATTATCCTATTTTGGAGAGGCGGCCAGTAGAAGAGGAGGACTTTGATGTTATTTATATACTAATCACTTAGTATGTGTAGACACCAGGGAGAGAGAGAGTTGTATTTAATTTGGTATTGTTCATTCTAGATACTTCACGCGCAGCTGGAAGGAGGCATAGTTTTTGGTTTCAAATCATTCATTCCTTACTCCCCACGCAGCCAATAGAGGGAGAGGACTTTTGGGTGCAAGAGGTAAGGAGGGAGTTAAACACAGGTTCTCCTCATTTCCCATCCTCTTCACACGCAGACACCGAAGGCTCCCTACTCACCTACTCATCATACATGGCTAGGGTAGAGGAAGTAAAAATCAAGAGAAGCCAACAGGGAATAGGCACGGCGAAGAAGGCTATCCACCCACGTGTATGGGAGGAGGATTGCTGAAGGGGTGGCCAACCTTAGTAAAGAGGTGCACATGTAGGAAGGTAAAGGCGCAGGGAGAAGTTAGGAGAAGGCAAGGAGAATAAGTGGGAAGATAGGAAGGGTGCACCAAATGCAACAAGTGGACAGGGAAGGAAGAAGACAAGGTAGCAGGAAGAATACAGAAGGAAGGGGCACAGGAAAGATAGAGGGAGGATAGTAAATTATAATTTTTATTGTTTCCTACTCCCCAATAGAGGGAGAGAGTTTATAAATTAGATAAGAAAGAACAAAAATCTGCTTCACTTCATCCCTCCCAGCAACAACAACAACAAGAGAAAATAGAGAGAGGAAGCAACGAATAACTGTTTTCAGAATAGCAGGTAGGATCTATTGGAGATTATTAAACAAAATCATGAATACAGAGCATTCAAATGAAACAATTATTTTTCTGATTTTTTTTTAAGCTATTAAAAAGTATTTATGTTTTCTTCAAATTTTGAATACAATTTTGAACATCAAATTGTGTTTATCCAGAAAGACCATTGAACAGAAAATTGTAGGAAAACTTGTTTTAGAAAACAATGAAAAACAACTAATTTGTAAATTTAGGAGAAATTTAGACTTAGAAAAAGGTTTAAAATAGAAAAATGTTATTTAAAAAATGATTTGAAAAGAATTCAAAACAAAAAAGATTTTGATTAAATAACTTTAAATTTTTAACGTGATTACAAAATAGAAGTTTTAAATCAGTGAATTTTGCAATTTAAAACTCAAATATTCGAAACAAAAATGAAATGATTTATTTTGATTGTGTTCATGAATAAGTAATTATTTATTTTCTAAAAGTATTCAAAACAAAAAATAAATCAATTAAGTTAAAAATATGATTTGCTTGGAAGCAAAACGAACTAGAACAGAATGAAAGAGAGGAGTAAATAGAATGAAAGAACGTATGCGCTTTTATGCCTGTTTTAAAATATGTACTTAATTTACATACTAGAGTTACACTTTCTTTATATTGGTATTTAATTTACTCGATTTAAATATCAATTTAATGTCATTTATGGATTAACACGATGAAAAGAATAACAATTAAACTGTTTTTGCTTGAAACAATATTTTTGTTAAATTGTTTTTTGAAATATTGTATTTATTGATTTGGAACCATGCATTCTTGATAAATGAATGTGCATATCATGTGTTTGGAAAGTTACCTTCCGGGATGGGTGCTGAATATGGGTTATTAGAGAGTGTAGTTTTGTTTTTCCACAACTGCTTTTATTTGTTGTGCATGACATTTTACTTGGCCGAGTAACTTAAGGACCATTGAAATAGATAGAATGAATGAACTCTCTACCATATCCTAGTATCGAACTTGCTTGTTTCTTAAATGAATTAGAAAAATGAAAATGTTTATGGAATTACTAGTTATACTAGGCACGCATTAGATTCCATCCTACTTGTCGACTTATTTTTGCTAAGCGATCGTGCAGGGTTGGGTATTCTTTGAATGACTAAAGAATTTCGGGGAAGCGTAAGCTTCAAGGTTGGGCGGAAAAAACGCCTGATTCTTGTTCTCATCTTCATTATTGAAAATAAGCTATGGATTAAAGATCAAAAGATGTTTTCTTTAATTATGTATTAATGTATTCTTTAATTATGTAATGTAGAGCTTAAGGCGTCAGAATGCCTAAGTCTTGAATTGTAAACTTATATTACCATTACTTTTGTATCATTATCAATGTCGTGTAAGATGACACGTGTATGAATCTATCTGGAAATATTATGAATCTATTTATCGACTTTAAGTCATTGTTTTGAAAAGGATTGGATTTTATGATGTCTAAAGAATGAAGTTTCGACTTTCTTTTTAATATAAGTGAATTTATTTAAAAGTATTGTCGTTGTTTGAATTTAAGAATTTTGTGTTTTACAATACCCTTTGATACCACAAGGACGGTGGGGAGACTAGACCTCGTGACATCTTTCCTACAACATGATGCTTTAGCTAATCAAGCTAAGCCCACCGCTCCACAATTGCCAACTTTTTACTATTATTATAAAAAAATAGTTATTTTTCCTCGTTTTCCATATCACTAAGTACATGTTTTGAATCTAGAAAATACCCTTCTACCTTCATCTCCCAAGCCAATTTCTCCAACATTGCATAAATCTTCTATATTTGGATATGATTTTTCTCCCACACAAAACGCATGTACCATTTTATGGCTTTCAATGCAAGTATATCTAGGGATCTTTTAATTCTTTCATCTTTCATTAAACTCCTTATTATTTGAACCCCACACCATTTTCCCACTTATGTATAGATGATTGATAAAGTCACATCATTTTTAGGATCGAAATAAAAAGGCAACATCCCTATAAATACTTCCAAGATTACAATCTCATGGAAGAGATTCAAGAACTATTTTTATGGAATAGGGGGTTCCATGAGGCCAAAAAATGATATAGGAATTATTAGAATCTTTTTCTAATAAATAAGAAGCCATACATTTTAATTTTTAATTTTAAGTAGGTGCATTTGGCTTGGGGCTAGAAATTGTCCCCACTAGCTTAGAAAATTTTCTGCTACTTGTCAATCATTTAGAGTTTTTAGATTCCCACCAGTTTTTTTTTATCATTTAAAACTTTTACTCTGTTATATAAAATAATTAAATTCATGAGACCACTAACTTCTGTAAATTTTAAGGTTTAAAAATTTAAACTTAAGCTACATTACAAAATTCATGTAACCACCCACTTTAAAATACTCCTATAAAAAAATTCAAGAACACCGCTTAATCTTCTTAGGAAACCCCTTTAATGAAACTAAATCATTAATTCAAAATCTTTGAAGACATTCTCGCAAAATTCATTTTACGCATATTATACCATTACTACATTCCATGAGATCACTATTCTTTGAGGCATTCGATGAGATCACATTTCTTTTAGGCATTTTGTCAAACAGTTCATGTGCTTGAGACATTTTGTCGAACAGTTCACGTGCCTTGTCTGTGCTTTCATTTTTTCCAAGCACGTCTATTAGAGCAGTAGTAACTACAACATCTGACAATATTCCTCTGTCCTTGATGCTTTGATGGATGCCCATATGCTGCCCCAAAGCTCTCATTTCGCACAGTCTACGAGGATGTTGGTAAAGGTGCCAATTGCATTTTTTTGAAATGAATGTTTCTAAAGCCTTTTCAACAATCTATTTTGTACATATCCTGCAAATCATGGCATTCCATGAAACCAGATTTCTTTGAGGCTTTCGGTTAAGCAAATCGTGAGCCTTGTCTATGCTTCCACATTTTGAAAGCATGTCTACCGAACAACTACACCTGATAAAATTCGCCTCTACTTTATGCTTTTATGAAGAAAAAGCCGTCCACCAAACTTCTGCAGTAGCGTGGGAACAATTTTTGAGTTTGAGTTTTTTATTTTCTCATGCGTGGGAACTGCTCACTGCTGGAACTGCTGACCGCTGATTGTGGGTTTGGCTTAACCAGCACACTCTAAGCGTTGACCGCTTAGGTGGCTGGTGTGGGCCCCCTTAACCGATCTTCTTTCCGTCTCTTTCCGTTTGCCGTTTCCGTTCGCAATTGATCCCGCCCAGAAGACTGCCGTACATTTAGTGTTTTTCAAATGTTTATCCGCCCATCCGTGCTGTAGAAGTTCAGGTAAAGTTTTCTTTCTGCAGTCGCACCGTTTCAGAAGACATGGGTGTCCACACGATGCAGTCACCATTTCACCATACTCAAAAAATAGGTTTCATTTGCCAGCGCGTAGGAATTATTCAAAATGTGGAAGCATAGACAAGGCACGTGAACTGTTTGATAGGATGCCTCAAAGAAATGTGATCTTGTGGAATGGTATGATCGCAAGATATGCACAAAATGCATTTGTTGAAATGGATTTATAAATTCTCTACAAAATGTAATTCGCAGATGTAAAGCCAAACCCTGCAATCTTTGCCAGCATACTCCCTCCTGTGCCAAAATGGGAGCTATGGAACAGGGTATGGATATCCATCACAGGATAAAGGAAAAAGAAATTTTGTCAAATGATGTAGCTGCAACTACCCTGGTAGACATGCATGCAAAAAGTGGAAGCATAGACAAGGCACGCGAACTGTTTGACAGAATGCCTCCAAGAAATGTGTTTTCCTGGAATGCGCTGACTGCAGGGTATTCACAAAATGGACTTGTTGAAAAGGCTTTAGAATCTTTCAAGCAAATGCAATTGGCAGGTGTAAAGCCAGACTCTACAACCTTTGCCACCATCCTCCCAGCCTGTGCCAAACGGGATCATTGGAACAGGGTATTGACATGCATAAAAGCATAAAGGATAGATGAATTTTGTTAGATGTTGTAGTAGCAGATAGACATGTATGAAAAATGTGGAAACTGTGCCTCAAAGAAATTTGGTTTCATGGAATGTCATGATTTCATAATATGAAAAATAGATTTGTTGACAACGATTTATAAACTTTGTAAGAAAATGAAATTGGTAGTTATAAAACCAGTTCTACCCGCCTATGCCAAAATGGGAACTTCACTGTGTGGACATCCATCAAACCATAATGGAATGGGTTTTTTTTTTTTTTTGTCAAATATTATAGTTGGAAATGCTATGTAGACATGTATGGAAAATGTGGAAGTGAATTGTTTAACAAAATGTCTCAAAGAAATGTGCTCTCATGGAATGAGATGCTTGCAGGACATGCACAAAATGGATTTTGTAAGGATGCTCTCAAAATGTTAAAATTAATGAAGCACTTTGATACATATCTTAACATTATAAGCTTTTGCTCATGTGGCCATTCAAGTTTAGTGGAGGGTTGTGCACACTTCAATCACATTTAACCTTTATTGCATTACACCTACAATTGATCATTGTGTGTATGGTTGAGCTTGTTGTCTGTGATGAGTATCTTGATGGCACCCTAAACTTTGTTATTAAGATGCCAATTATATTTGTGGATGTGTTTTCTTAGTACTTGCAGATCACATATGGATATAGGTTAGTAGTATTTACAGTGACACTACTTTTTTATTTGAATCATAAAAAATGTTGTCTTATATTCTCCCAAAAATCTATGCAGACATGGGCAAGTGGTGTGAGGTCAAATTGTAAGTAGATTGATAGATGAAATGGGTTGTGTCTTCATACTAGCATTTATGATACTCTTACCCTTGATGAGATAGTTCTCTTAGTTTTCATGGTTGAATTTTAATTGATTCCTAATAACAAGGTGGAAACCTTCATAATTTATTACCTAATGAAATCCTACATAGAACGTATTATCATTATTGGTGTTGATTATGATAACCTTAATAAAATTATCTAGGCACATGACCATCTTATAAGATTTATAGTAGCCTTAATAACCATGACTATCCTAAATGTTTATGGCTTTAGTGATTTCCCAAGAGTATTCCATTGTTGTTCTCTATGATGACACAATAATAATATATAGGAAATTAAGTGAGCATCTAGCCTAATTATGCTAGTAACCTAGCTTGAATGTTATCTTCTAGAAACATTGGTACTCCTACTAGCTGCTATTGCTATGAAATAATTGCAACTCATGTTGATAAGAGGCATAAAACCTATAGAAGTGATGCATGATTGTATTTTATGTCTTTTCATGATAAAATTCACTTAATTACAATATTTTTTGTTATCTCGAATTCCCTCTTGAAAATTCCTAGAGTCAATAATAGCTCTATGGATACCATACAAATATTTTAAAGGTATGATATTCCCCCATGGTGTCATTAGGATAGCCTAAGAAAGATTATAGTCCATTAGTCATTGTATAACATCTTGTGCCTATGTTTGATAGTGTTATTGCAAGTGAAGAATTATTTTGGATGGTAAAATTTCTGGGCTAAGTAACTAACCTCTATTGTATTGGGTTATTTCTTAGATTAATACTATCTTATTGTTGTTGTAATAGTCCTAGGATGTCAATTATTTTTGACATGGTTGTTCTCAAATGGTGTTGACTATTCCACCTAGTTTTGTGACATATCTTTATTCTTTCTTAGTACTATTAACCATGTGTGGAATGTTTTTTACACTTCCTTTATAATCTTAAAGTTGGTGAGAAGGAGATAACTTGCTATCTAGTGTCTAGTGAAAGTACTTGTCAAAGTTATATTCTATTTTTTACACTTCTTTTATGTTTTCTATGCAAGTTGAGTGTTTCGCTTGTGAGCCCACCAATGCTACCTAACTTGGTCATAAATAGTGTTAGCCCAATTTCTTAGAGCGCTAACTATGGGATATTACTTGATTGTATCCATAACCCACTATTTTATTTCCAAATGCATGCAAAATCTTCCTAGAGCTAACCACTTACTAGTGCATCTCAAGGACCAAACAATTGAAAGGTTCCCTAAGCTAGGGTTGTATGGGCTCAACTAAATCCTCTATATAGCTAAATTTATATTAGGACCAAGTCCATGAAATTAGGATGTCTATCTAAGGCATGCCATTAGGTTAAAATCTATCCTTGCTTCACTTTGTTCTCTTGAACATAGTTGTGCCAAAAATGACAAATCAACTATGTAAAGAGAGTCTTTCAATTCCAATCCCTAAATTTATATACAAAACTACAAAACATGGATTCACATTAATACTTGGTGATGGAATCTAATCCAAGATAACTAAAAATTAAAAAGAGGAAGAGATGAGTATTTTTTATTCCTAAGATCATGAAAATGTAAAAAAATTAAATCTTTAGGTTATGCAAGTAAAATAAACTATTTTAATTCTCAAGATTGTCTTGCAATGCAATACAAGAGGACACATGGCTCCATCATGAAAATAGGTAAAAGCAAACAAGATATAATTTTTGTAATGATTTTTTAGTTTGTTTCATTTTTTAGAATCTTCTCCCAACATAGTTGCATAGCACAAATATTAGTAGTTATGAAGTTGAAGCTTTTAATGCATGATGTCTTCTACAATAAAAAAATATTAGTAATAATAAATAAATCTCAAATCAATCATGCAAAGATCTCAAATTAAGACAAGTAGAAATTCTAAATAATAATTCAATCTTGTAGCTTGTTGTAGTTAGATATGGTCAATATTTAAAGAATGTAAAATGTGGAGATTGGAAACTAGAAGACTTTACCAAGGGACAATGATGTAGCAATTATGGTTGGTGCTAACATTTCTCGACATGTTAATTTATGGGACACAAAACCACTCTCATTTTGAGATGACTAATCAATAAAAAATCTCTAATGTGCCTAGTAAGAATGAAAATCTAAATTATTTTTTAATATATTGTAATGGAAAGGTATTTGTGCAATTCCAAGATCACCTTTGTACTAATGGTGCACATGATTGGCATGCTTTCATGAAAATACTTAATGAGATCAAACTAGAAGAAACAATAGTATTATGTACTACACTTACATAAACGTCAACAACTTCACTTCTAGAAGAGATCATTGTGGCTACAAGCCACCAGAGAGGGATATTAAGAATTTTTTCATGCTAGAATTCTCAAATTTCCCAATAGTGATGGATGTGGATATCTAGCTAGAGAATTGATAAGTCCTTTACTCATTGGTAGGCTTACAACTAGTGTAGGATTCGGTGACCAATGATGTGGAGGGGGAGAAATTTAAAAAAAAAACAATAATTAGATAAATATGAGTTGTGTCCCACTATTATTTGCATGATAAGAAAATATTAATTATATAAATAATGAAAATGCATATATGTGGGGTTGCTCACTGAACACAAGGGAAATAAGGTGTCCACCTTTTGGAGATGGAACTTGGACCTATTTCACACTTTAGTTCATTAGGAACTTAGATCCCTCAACTAAGTGTCTCAATTGAGGGATGGATTAGGGGGTTCCTAGGATAATTGGACAGGGTTTCACCAATAAATGAATCTTCATAGGAGAAATGCAAACACTCATGCACAAAACCCTAGAAACTTGAAAGCATGTTCAAAATCAAATTAACAAATAGAATGGAATAGAAAAGTACTTGGAAGAATGAAGAAGACAAAATAAGGTCTGAAAACCTTGAAAATCTATTGTTTAAGGTACACAGATTGATACACGAGGTAAGGTGATTTAGTCCTACTACAAGATTCTGGGTAGAATTTTGGATCTTCTGGTGACTGATCTGAATCTACAAAAAGTTGGTAAAAAAGGTATATTGGGACTCATACGCCCAATAGGGAAATTTAGTCTCATTACTAGGGTTTGACTGATATTTATGTAGCCTCTAGTGATCTTCTATAGCTTTCGTCTTGTCCAATCTTCAAGTCTAAAAGTCTGAATTTATACTTGTAGGTGAGTTTCTTTGAAGATGGAAACTTCTTGACAACTTTTCAACTTTGTCTTCAAAGGATCTTCAAGCTTCAATTCACCTAGATCTCCAAACACCCATCAAGAGAGAAAAATGTTGTTTTGTTAGGGAATGGGGGTTTGCCTTGTCCAAACCCCATTTGGGTAATTAAACCTTGAAGTGAAATAGAAAAGCATGAAGGAATGATGAATGAATAAATGCAATGTTGCAACTCACCAAACCCTTGAAATGAAGGTTGCAAACTTGTGTGAAATGGCTCCAATTGATGTGGATCTTAACTCTTAATTGAATTTATCAAATTTTGTCTTGAATGCTTACTTGAATCATGAAACCTGCATCACAAATGTTAGCTCACAAACACATACATGATGTATGAAGACTTTGACATGATGCTTGAATCTTGAATTTAGCTCCAAATGCTTGATGATTTTCTCTTGAGTACTCTTGAATACTCTATCTCACTCTTGTGAAATCTTAGGATGCTTGACTCAAAATTGCTAGGAGAAATTATGTGAAGTAACCTTGTATTTTTACTTGTTTATGCCTAATTTCTGAAATTACAACACTACAAGCCGACATTCAAAGTTTGAATCTAAGGATAATAAAATCCACCAAGAAATTGATTTAAAATAGGCCTTAGGTTAAGGCGGGACTCATATGCCAGGTTGGGCGTATGAGTCCTAGTGGCTTAAATTAGGGACACATACTTCAAGGAGTATTAAGTTCAATTTAACATTTGAAATCAGGCCCTGAGACCTAGGTGGGACCCATATGCCCAAAGGGGTGTATGAGTCCCAGATCCCTAAATCTAGAACACATAACCAAAAACATTAAATTATGATTTTTTATTTGTTAAATGTCGGGATTGCCCTTAGAAAATTTCTTGTGGATGCAAAATAGGACCAATTAAGGTATAAATGAACCCAAATTTTAACAAGGAGGGCCCAAACAAGTGTGAAAATGTAAAGGGATACATTTTTCTACACTACACTCACTATTGGCATCATAAACACATCTTAGCATATAGTCTATTCCAAAGAAAAAATGAGCTTAAGACTACCATCTTGTGGACTCTCAATCTTTCCACTTAAAGGACTTACTAGAAATTTTCAACCATAGATATAGAGTGAAGTGGACAAAATAATGGCAACACAATTCCACTATGCAACTCATAATACAAATAATCCACCCACCCTACTCACACCCAAAACCTTTTTATTTTAGACAAACATAAATTAATCCTCTCAAATGTTGACCAAAATGATAATTTGTAAGATAACTAAAGGTTGGTCTCCTTTAATAGAAGATTGACTATTGTTGACCATCGACTCTATTATAGAGGTAAACAATATACCCATGATTTTTATCCATAGAAATTGTAGCCTATAAATCATATATGGTAGCTCTTTAGAACCCCCTATCGACTCGTGGAATGCTCCTCACAAGTGCAAGAATTATAAATCAATTCTAAATGATTGTCCTTTACTAGTTTCCTTGTTCTTGCTTATTTGCAATCTTCTTTCACTGCTAATTTGTATCACTTCTCATAGATGGAGCATACTCTAAAATCTCTTCACACTTATTACAAGCACTCAATCCATCAATGGATTGTAAAAATATATAACTAATTATTTTAGAAGGGGATGTAGATCTACTCAACTACAATAGCAAATATGTTGACGATTTCACTCTGATACGTGTCAAGTTTCAACAATGAGTCAAATGACATTGAAATTATTAGATACCATAATAAATACAAAATTAAATGGAAGGATGGAATCAAAAAAGGAGACATTAAAGTTTAAGAAAAAGAATAATAGGATAACCATTATGAGAAAATTAAAAATTACAGTTCTTTTTTAAAATTTTAACACAATATATAAAAAAAAAATTATAGAATCTAGATGAAGGGGTATGGTCTCATTAGGCATGCCAAAATGTATGCAATGCATTTAGAATAAAACTAAAATTAAAAAAAAACAATATCAAATTCTTATTCTAAACACATACAAATCTCATATGGAGCCTCTGAAGTCAATTTTCTCACTCTTTTATGAATTTTTAGATGCTCAACTATTGTGCAAGCTCTTCAATAACATGATGAAGATGACATTCAAATATTTAGAAATGGATTAAAGATTTTTCAAAGGGCTCCCTAAATTTCTAAAAGGAACAATGAATTTATAAAAAAAATAGGTGAAAATATGAATATACAAGATTTATTTAATCAATCTAGAGGACGAGGTTTGTTTTAGATTTAACTAGCTTGATTAGCCAATTAACTCAATTGATTGATTAGTCAACTAACATGACTAAACAATTATCTAACTTGATTATTAGTCAACTGATTTAATCTTTTAGTCAACTAATTTGATTGATTATTGAAAATGGAGATAACTAAATTGATATGACTGAAACATGAGAATAACTCATCTCCTAATTGACTTTGATTGATGAGTGAAATGTGAGTGAGGGTAATTATTATTTATTTATTTTACTCGTATATATGTGCATAGATTAATTAGGAGATGATTAATTAATTAATAATGATTAATCAATTAGTTATACATGGGGTGATAAATTGGAATGAGATTAGTTAATTGGTATAATTAACCAACTTGAGGTGAAATATGATGAAGTTGATAAATTGGTGGCAAGATGAGGTGATGAGAATAATTTAATGATAAAATTAGTTGATTGACAAATGATTATATAATTAATTGATTAGTTGGAATGACTGAGTTAGTTGACAACATGACACTAGAGTGATTAAAATGGGATGATTATGATAGCCTTAAGGTGGTAAAATTTAGGTGTCTACAAATAACATGTGCATTCAACATGTTATAGGTGACACATAAATTATCTATTACATATGCTTATGATTATTGTATAAAAGCATCATGAAGGATTAAACTAAATTAAGATTATCACCAGTCTTACATATGTTAGATGAATGTATGAGTCAAATGTGTTGGCCTCTTACCAATCATTTCCAATTTATTTTTTGTTAGTGTGTATTAGAACATGTTTTTTGATTGCAAATTTTTATTCGTTATGTAAAAAATCTAACTAAACCCCCATAGAATCCTTGTTTAGTATTTAACATTATTATTTTTCACTTTATTTCTATTTTTTTGTTGATTGAAAAACTCAATCACCATATTTTAAGTGATTCCCTTGATGTGTCTATCCCCACTAATGGCCAACTAGTACAAAAAATCCTCCATAGCATAGAGTTTTACTTTTTAGTCATCACCCCAATTTGTGCTAAGCTTATTGTTAGCATTGCCATATCTAATAAAAAAATTAATTAATCACATATTAATCTTGATTGAAAAAGTATTTGTTTCTTAAACTACTTGGTGTTGTTCAATACAATGATACTATACAAATTTGTACCATAAGAATTGGGCAAAACTACCTAGCATAATTCTTTTTTCTCAATATAATGTAAACATAATGTGCTATAATTTCCCACTAGCATCCATGTAATCATATTAAATGCAACACTTAGCTCTCAGTAGACTGAAAACATCTACAAGTTTATATTCAACACACCCTTAACTAAAAGTAATAAATGTGTGACATTAATTCAAATCTTTTCAAATAAATCATTATATCTTATCAATAAGTAAATTGAAATAACATTTATTCCTCACTTTCAACCCCAATCTTATGCCATATTCTAATTATAGTGCAATGCTCATTCACATTGACAAGTTATAATTCTTTTCATTTGCATGCTTGTGCAATATTATGACATATAGAATTTACTCTTCATTACAAGTCCAAATCCAAGTATAGGCTTTCTTGTAACCCACACATTTCCTAACTTTGAATTTTATTTGATCAAGTATTATATGTCTAAAATTAATGTATTTTGAATAACCCTGCAACTTGCATCCCCTAAATTGGGTGATCATTCTTCCTATTTCAAACCAAAATCTAAGAAACAACATCATCCTAAACCTTAAAACTAGGAAACAAAAGAGAAGAGTTTAATTTTCTTCCCTAGCATAATACCCCACATGAATATCAGAGCATGAGAGTTTTGATATCATCTATCTGGAGAGGAAACAAATAGAGGTGAAGCATTAGGAGTCTTGGCCACCATAGGAGTACCAAGTGTAGCCATAACAAAATCAACAATGAGAGGTGGAGAATTGAGAGGAAACCTAAAGATAACAAATTATTTTCATATCCTACAACAAATCTTTTATTGCTATTTGTCAACAAATCCATTTTGTTCATATGCCATGAAACCAAATTTCTTTGAGGCACACTGTCAAACAGTTCGTGTGCTTTGTCTATGCTTGCACATTTTGCATACATGTCTACCAGGGTGGCTGCAACTACAACATCTGATAAAATGCCTCTATCCTTTATGCTTTGATGGATGCCAATACCCTGTTCCAAAGCTCCCGTTGGGCACAGGCTGGGAGGATGGTGGCAAAGGTTGTAGGGTCTGGCTTTACACCTGCCAATTACATTTGCATGAAAGTTTCTAAAGCCTTTTCAACAAATCCATTTTGTGAATACCCTGCAATCAGCGTATTCCAGGAGAATACATTTTGTGGAGGCATTCTGTCAAACAGTTCGCGTGCCTTGTCTATGCTTCCACATTTTGCATACATGTCTAACAGAGCAGTTGCAGCTACATCATTTGACAAAAAAATTATTTCCTTTCTCCTGTGATGGATGTCCTTACCTTGTTCCATAGTTCCCATTTTGGCACAGGCAGGGATGATGCTGGCAAAGATTGCAGGGTCTGGCTTTACATCTGCAAATTACACTTTATAGAGAATTTCTAAATCCATTTCAACAAATGCATTTTGTGCATATCTTGCGATCATACCATTCCACGAGACCACATTTCTTTGAGGCAGCCTGTCAAACAGTTCACGTGCCTTGTCTATGCTTCCACATTTTGAATAATTCCTACGCGTTGGCAAATGAAACCTGTTTTTTGTGTATGGTGAAATGGTGACTGCATCGTGTGGACACCCATGTCTTCTGAAATTGTGCGACTGCAGCAAGAAAACTTCACCTAAACTTCTACAGCACGGATGGGCGGGATAAATATTTGAAAAACACTAAACGTAGGGTAGTCTTCTGGGCGGGATCAATT
>CM021101.1:677506077-677567346 GCA_007115665.2 Sequoiadendron giganteum | reverse complement strand
ATCTTGACAACTTTTTGTGACAACTTTTACAATTTTTCACTTTTTAGATCTTAAATTTCAATCCTTTCTTCAACCTAAGATCTACACATGTACACAAGAGAGGGAAAAATTGTTTGTTTTTGGTGAATGGGGGTTCGCCTTGGTCAAACCCCATTTTGGTAATTAAACCTTGAAATTAAATGAAACGTGAAAGGAATGATTTCTATGTTGCAACTCACCAAACCCTTGAGTTGAGATCCTTGAAGGACTAAAATCTTATACATCTCTCCAAGGTCTTTATCTTTCATGAATGGCTTGATTTGATAGCTTGAATATTGACTTGAAAACTTGAAACCTACATCACAATGTTAGCTCCAAAAACATGCATGAATGCAAATAACTTTGACATGATGATCTTGATCTTGATTGTTGTAGATTCTTAATAAATCTTCTCTTCAATGCACTCGACAATAATATTTTCTTTATGTGAAAGTTTCCTTATTTTTCCTAATGTTGAATTGATAAAATAACTACTTATTTATAGTTGATTTTCTAATTTCCCAAAAATTAAACATTATAAGATGACATTTAAAATTTGAACTTGGGATCATAAAAATTCCACCAAAAACATATTAAAAATTGGGTTCTAAAGATTAAAGGGGGCCCATTCGCCCTCGGGAAAATGGGTCCTAGGCCCTAAGCCTAGAACACACACTTTCCAAGATGATAAATTAAGCATCTAGGCATTAATTAATTACGAGTTCTTTCTTTGGAAAATAAAATTAATTGAGATTATAAATGCATAATTGGATCAATTAAAGGCTTAATTAAGTCCAATTAATTAAGGGGCTCAAACATAGTGTGAAAATGTAAAGTACATTTTTCTACACTACATGTGCTCATAAGCCTAGATGTGTATTAATGTCACACCACATCTAAGGCTCCCCCAATCTCTATATACAACTAGATGCATCTCCTTATATAAATCTTTCAATACATAGGAACCTCATGCAAAAATAGTCATGCCTAATAGCATCTTTTTTAGAACTCTTGCCTAGCCAATCATGAAGCCTTGTGATCATCAAACTGGTGATAGCACCCATGCCATTAGTGTCACTATGAATACTAATAGTTTTGGTAGCACACACATCCCTGCCTCTAAGTCCAACTTGATCCCCTCACAAGTAGATCATCGCTCATGAACACCCACTCCAATATATCCTTTATGTGCATGCAATTGTACTCCACTATCTCACCTTTATGGGGAGCTTTAGAATCCATCATGCATCCTTCAAGGTCATGATAGCCTCCCCAATCGATAAACAAAATCTTTGGGGTTGCTATGCCATTACTCCACCAACGCTTCCATAATTGTCTGATGTGTTATCAACCAAGGAATCATCGACACATGAAAAAGGCCCATTAGGCCCAACCACTGCCTGTCCATCTCAGTAATCTTGTACCTCAACTAATTCATC
Source organism: Sequoiadendron giganteum (assembly GCA_007115665.2). Classification (NCBI taxonomy): domain Eukaryota; kingdom Viridiplantae; phylum Streptophyta; class Pinopsida; order Cupressales; family Cupressaceae; genus Sequoiadendron; species Sequoiadendron giganteum. The sequence goes on along the minus strand of CM021101.1, from coordinate 677,565,889 downwards.
ACCTGTAGGTGTCACTCACAAGACTACAACGTCATGAGGGGCTCATATATAATTCATTACCCAATGTCATCCTTTCCGAAATCCATACATTTATGCTTAAACAACCCACAATGCAACTAATTTATGTCAGAAGCACACTTTTAGCCACACAGGTCCCTTTCTAAGTATAGGTGTGACCTTTCTTTGAGCAAGCATATCTTCATGTGTAGGCACACATTTACCTCGCGCAAGTTTATTTTCATGTGCAAGTACACCTTCACTCGGTGCAAGCATAATTGTATGTACTAGTACATTCCTAGCCAATGCAAGCATATTTCCATGCACTAAACACATGCACCATTTATAATGCAAGCGCATTTTTCTAGAGAGGCATCAATTGGTAATGTGCAAGCACAACTTTGCTTTACTAGTGTCATTTCAATTGGAAGCATCATTTCATGAAATTTAGGCACCAAAATCATGTCATTAAGTTCAGTTTCAAGAAACAATGCCTCCATTTGATCCCCCTTCCTATATTCTACCCATATTTATTACACCTTAACTACCCCTAAAGCCCTTAGATGAGGTACATACCAAGTCTCCTACCTTTGCTAGCCACTAGAACTTTCAAACTCACTCCACATGATGCAAATGTTGAGGAACTAATTACATCCCCTTCTCTCACACACTACCTCTATTCTCCAACTCAACAAGTTAAAATTACTTGTTGTGGATCCCTAGGGTCCTATTTATAGGCCTCCTAGCCCTAATTTTCCCTTTAAGTATGTGGGAGATGTCCTCTCACCTAGCCACTCTCACCCATTTATTTTCATGACTCTCCATTTCTTCTTATTCCTCTTTTTCAACATCCAACTACTTTTTTTGAACCCATCTTTTCAAGATACCGCCTGAAATTATTTTCAAAAAGATATTTTTCTTTTGGATTATCTCTCAAGGGGGAATCGCCTCTTATTCCACCTATTCCATTGGGGTAGTTTTAAACTTCTTTGATGCAACATCACTTTGGATGCTACATCAAAGAGGAGCAAATGTAGACACCCCAAATCTGACTTTACATTATATATTAATTCACTCCCTTATCTTATAATTAATTAAATATTTATTTAATTAATTACTCTATCATCCTCTAAATTAGTTAAATATTTATTTAACTAATTTTTCTATTGTCTTATTCTTCCAAAGATTAAATTATTTAAAATAATATAGCCTTAGCCATCACCACCTATTAACTATAAAACCCATTAATTAATTAACCCTAGATTAATTAACTAATTATTCTTTTTTAACCTCCACTCAACCATTTCTTCAATTTTAAATTCACCATTTTCCATGTGTCATTCATCCTCAAATGTTTTCTTTCACACTCACCTAACAAATCCTCACCTCTCTCATTAAATCCACTAGAGACAAATGCCACTTTTTAAATTGACCTTATATGGGCCCACCTCTCTCCTCTCCGTAAAAGCTAATATTAAATTTCATGTCCATTAAGATCAGAAAAAATTCAAATATTTTCCTCTCTTAGGATCCTATCACAATCTTCGAAAATCTTTTCCAATCACCCTCATTTAAGCTTCCACACTTCATTAACCCTCATATAACACTTGTCATCTTCCTCTTACTTGAGAACACCTCTCAACATGAGTGATTAATCTTGTGGTAAGGTCTTAGCCCTTCCTCCATTTTATTCTCCTATGAATATAAGCCTTCCCTATCCATTTTCATCAAGTACATCTGCTATAACTATATTATGTTATAAAATAATTAGTGCAATACACATTTCTACAACAATTTAAAGAGCATAGCAATATGATTTTGGGTCCATACTTATTTAGCTTAATCATAGAATTGAGGTAAAATATTTGTGCATTTTATGCATTTATCTTACTTATTGTGCATTGTTTCATTTTCTCTTCTTCACACATTATTATAGTGTGACCTATATTTTAGATCACTTCATTTAGTGTTGCCAATAATTTCCATAAAAGCATTCTCCATGTTTAAAATCATGAAAAACAATTTGTATTCTCTCACAACAATTTATCTTGTAGCAATTACAGAGATTAATTTTATTGTAGTGTTGCAATCAACACATACTCAATACTTCACAACTCTAATATTCATTCTTAAGGGGCATATCTAACAAACCAAAAGCAATTGCCAACTTTTTATTTTTAGACTACGAGAATCGATCAGGTATCTGTCCCCCTATAAACTGTAGTGCACCTGGTAAAAAAATTCACATGACCAGTGGCACTGGCGTGACACACCTATCACATATAGATTTTATTGATTATTTCAATGCAAATTATTAAAAATGAGATTGTTAATTATTATGTTAAATTATTATTTAAATTGAAGTTAAATTGAAATTGGAAGTGGAATTTAAATTGAAATACAATTACAATGATTTGAAATGCATTTATATTTAAATTTGGGGTTTTTCATTGCTGATAAAAACTCGAGTGCAAGTGAACGCAGGAACAGGTGAACATGAATGAAGGCGAGAACATCTATCGAGTAGAGTCGTTTTAGCCATTAGACGTTTATCAGGATGATGGAATCTCACACACACACATTTATTTATTATTTTAATGTATTTTTGTGACGATTGTGCTTGCAAATGTTAAATTAAGTTTAATTGATTTCTCTAAAATGTGAAAAGAATATGTTGCTTTAGATGACGATTTTATTATTTTGTGAAAAAATAAACCTTATTTAAATAACTAAATTATTTATGGCAATATTTAATTATTGTTTAAAAATAATGATGCTTTTATTTTCAAATTAATGGAATAGACTTTTAAATGTGAAAAATCATTAAAATATAATAATTTTTTGTTATTTGATGAATAAGGAAAATAAATGTAAATGTTTAAATAAAAAAGATTCTAAAACTGAGAAATTGGAAAACAAATACGTTCAAATTGGAAATTGAATGCAAACTATAGTTGAACAAATTGAAGAAAATATCTTCAATCAATTTGGAAGGCAATCAAATTTTGAAACTTGGAGTTTTAAATTGAACTCGAGATCAAACATAAAAAGTGGATCTAGTTTCTTAATAACATCTATCAATTGCATGAGAGAAAACAAAAGGGCGTTCAGTGAAGAATTCAAAATTGGAAGGAGAGGTAAAAATCCATTCTGAGCATTGAACAAAAAAATAAACTGAATATTGTTGATTTTTGGGAATGGATTCACCTAGAATTATCCTATTTTGGAGAGGCAGCCAGTAAAAGAGGAGGACTTTGATTTTATTTATATACTAATCACTTAGCATGCGCAGACACCAGGGAGAGAGAGAGTTGTATTTAATTTGGTATTGTTCATTCCAAATACTTCATGCGCAGCTAGAAGGAGGCATAGTTTTTGGTTTTAAATCATTCATTCCTTACTCCCCACACAGCCAGTAGAGGGAGAGGACTTTTGGGCATAGGAGGTAAGGAGGGAGTTAAACACAGGTTCTCCTCATTTCCCAACCCCTTCACACGCAGCCACCGAAGGCTCCCCACTCACCTAATCATCATACGTGGCCAGGGTAGAGGAAGTAAAAATCAGGAGAAGCCAACAAGGAATAGGCGCGGCCAAGAAGGTTATCCGCCCACCCGTATGGGAGGAGGATTGGTGAAGGGACGGCCAGCCTTAGTAAAGAGGTGTGCATGTAGGAAGGTAAAGGCGCAAGGAGAAGTTAGGAGAAGGCAGGCAGAATAAGTGGGAAGATAGGAAGGGTGCACCAAATGCAACAAGTGGACAGGGAAGGAAGAAGACAAGGAAGCAGGAAGAATACAGAAGGAAGGTGCACAAGAATGGCAGAGGGAGGATAGTAAATTAGAATTTTAATTGTTTCCTACTCCCCAATAGAGGGAGAGATTTTATAAATTAGATAAGAAAGAACAAAAATCTGCTTCACTTCATCCCTCCCAGCAACAGCAACAAGAAGAGAAAATAGACAAAGGAAGCAACGAATAACCGTTTCCAGATTAGTAGGTAGGATCTATTGGAGATTATTAAACAAAATCATGAATATAGAGTATTCAAATGAAACAGTTATTTTTTTGATATTTTTTTAAGCTATTAAAAAGTATTTATGTTTTCTTTGAATTTTGAATAAATTTTTGAACATCAAATTGTGTTTATCCAAAAAGACCATTGAACAGAAAATTGTAGGAAAACTTGTTTTAGAAAAGAATGAAAAACAACTGATTTGTAAATTTAGGAAAAATTTAGACTTAGAAAAAGGTTTAAAACAGAAAAACGTTATTTAAAAAATGATTTGAAAAGAATTCAAAACAGAAAAGATTTTGACTAAATACCTTTAAATTTTTAACGTGGTTACAAAATAGAAGTTTTAAATCAGTGAATTTTGCAATTTAAAACTCAAATATTCGAAATAGAAATGAAATGATTTATTTTGATTGTGTTCATGAATAAGTAATTATTTATTTTCTGAAAGTATTCAAAACAGAAAATAAATCAATTAAGTTAAAAATATGATTTGTTGGGAAGCAAAACGAACTAGAACAGGATGAAATAGAGGAGTAAATAGAACGAAAGAACATGTGCTCTTTTATGCCTGTTTTAAAATATGTACTTAATTTACATACTGGAGTTACACCTTCTTTATATTTGTATTTAATTTACTCGATTTAAATATAATTTAATGTCATTTATGGATTAACACGATGAAAAGAACAACAATTAAACTTTTTATTGTTGAAACAAGATTTTCGTTAAATTGTTTTTTCAAAGATTGAACTTATTGATTTGGAACCATGCATGCTTGATAAATGAATATGCATGTCATGTGTTTGGAAAGTTACCTTCCGAGACAGGTGTCGAATATGGGTTATTAGAGAGTATAGTTTTTCTTTCCCAAAACTACTTTTGTTTGTCGTGCATGACATTTACTTGGCCAAGTAACTTAAGGACCATTGAAATAGATGGAATGAATGAACTCTCTACCATATCCTAGTATCAAACTTGTTTGTTTCTTAAATGAATTAAAAAAATGAAAATGCGTGTGGAATTACTAGTTATACTAGGCACGCATCAGATTCCATCCTGCTTGTCAACTTCTTTTTGCTAAGCAATTCGTGCAAGGTCGGGTATTATTTGAATGACTAGAGAATTCCAGGGAAGCGTAAGCTTCGAGGTTGGGCGGAAAAAATGCCTGATTCTTGTTCTCATCTTCATTATTGAAGATAAGCTATGGATTAAAGATCAAAGGATGTTTTCTTCAATTATGTATTAATGTATTCTTTAATTATGTAATGTAGAGCTTAAGGCATCAGAATGCCTAAGTCTCGAATTGTAAACTTATATTACCATTACTTTTGTATCATTATCAATGTCGTGTAAGATGACACGTGTATGAATCAAACTGGAAATATTATAAATCTATTTATCGACTTTAAGTCGTTGCTTTGAAAAGGATTGGATTTTATGATGTCTAAAGAATGAAGTGTCAACTTTCTTTTGAATATAAATGAATTTATTTAAAAATATATTCGTTGTTTGAATTTAAGAATTTTGTGCATTACATTTGGTATCAGAGCTACCAGGTTCTACACTATAACCTATGAGCTCATTACGCAATAATGCGTAAACCTTATCAGAAGATAAAGGTTGAAAATTTCTTGTGCCAGATCGGCAAGAGAAAAGATTCGTCCCTGGAATTAGAATTCCTAAACCATCAACTTATGATAAAACCTAGGATTGTGGAAGATTATGCAATCAGGGTATGTAGGAAGGTTAGGAAGAATAACCTGTACATACATGACTCTAAGAAAAAGAGAATGAGTAGGAATGAGATAAATTGAACTGTAGAAACCTACAATTGTGAGAGAGTCGGGAACTCTTGGATTAGTGTAATCACTACGAATCTATGTACGCAAGTCAGAATATATTAGATTGCCCAAAGTAGGATATGAACGAAAGAAGTATCCTCAAGGGTTGGGGAACTATTGACTTAAACTCTTGTGTTAAGATAAAGATATTGTTAGAAAAGAGTTAGTACCGAGGAATTGAGAAAAGACCAGAACAGTCAGAAGAAACAGTCAATGACATGAGCAAGGTTCCTCAAACCGAAATCAATGAGGTTATTGAAGTGTTTGGAATCAAACAACTTATGAATAATGGTTCCAAAAGGGAAAAAGGAATGCAACATGGCTTTATTTGTCAGGACCCTAGAAGTTGCAAGGAAATAAACACTGTGAGTTAAGAAGTACATCAACAAAAGAGGTTAGTAAGTATGGATATTCCTTCAATAAAAAAGATATTAGAAAGAAGATGGCAATGAAAGGTCAACAATAAGGAATGACAAACCTTTTCCAAGGAAGCAAGTAGATTACTAAAAATTTCAATGAAAGAAGAACGAAATTTACGGAAACACTGAGGGGGGAAAGGAAGAGAGTGGAGTGACTCAAGCTAAGTACCTCACCCTGCAAAAGCTTGGTTATGACTTCTTTGCCAGTCATAAGGACAATTAAGTCATACATTTTATGACCACTAGAGAAAAATGACAAATGGAAAGGTTAAGAACTATGATTTTTATACCTTATAACCTTATAATTATTTGATCTAATGATCAAAGCATATTATTATAAATACCCTAGAAAAGGATAGGCAAATAAACTGGTCATGATAAGGAAGATCATCATTTATGGGATTGACAAGAAAAAATCTAAGAGACTCATGATTGGAGGAAAGTGTCTCTATACTCCTACATCCTTTATATAGAGAATTTAAATAACAATGTTATTTTGATATGAAATATATCCATGTCGTTAAATGACTTGACATTGAAGCTCACTATACTAAGAAACCTTTGGATGAGAAAAAAAGGTTGGATATTTAAGCCACTGAAATGAAGTGTAAAATAAAGTAAGATGTGACCTTATGAAAACCTCACCAAAATATCTTAATGAGAATGATTAAATCACTTAATCACTACCTTAATTTTTAATGGAAGCTTGGGTTAAAGATAACCTATGTGGGACAAGAAGTTCATTCAATAAAGAGAAATATCTACTGATGAGACTAAAACCTATTAAGTTGAATTACGTATTGGATTATTCTTTAAATAACTATAAGTAGGAATTAAACTTGAATGATTTGTACATTGGGTCTTGACTATAGCCATATAAAGTGGAGAAATCTATAAACAATCAGACTAGTCAACAATAAAGGATTCCATCCTAAGAATTGGAAGGGAATATTGGGTTTAAGAATTGCCCATGCGATTGAATATCATTGGAGAAAATGAAACTCTGTAAGGATAGAAGCATAGGAGGGATGCCTATTAAGTTAAAGGAAGTTGTATTATTGACAAGACTTTACTCTAAGTAGCTCTTATATTAGAAGAGAAACACTTTCAAAAGGAAGCATCTGTTGTCATGACAGAACATCATAGAAATTTTACTTAGCAAGAAATGTTGAAAATCTTACGGAGAAGAACATCAGAATTGTTACTTGTTCTCAAAAGGGATATATTGAAGTTAAGACTCTCCTATATAATTAAGAAATCATGGAGTTAAATTTTAATGCTTGAAGATTAGATATGCAATTAAATTTTTTATTATCTGGAGATCAACGTGATTGAACGAGGATTAATACTTAAAAATTAGTACCAGATTAAATCAAGGAAATTAGATTGAGTTAAAAGATGAATTGAATCTTTGAAAATAATCCAAGGACAAAAGAGAATCCACGGTATGGATGTCCTGAGATAAACGGAAATTATCTCTACAAAACCTTTAACCATTTACAGGAAGATTAATAATGGCGTAAGATTAGAATAGGTTATCATTTAGTCAAAGGATAGACTATTGTTGGATATAAAAGAACCTATGTGTCCAAAATTTGGAAGATTCGAGAATGGGACGAGGAAAATAATGTCAGAGTTAGAACATCGGATTGACAAAGGGAATTGTCAGATAAGGGTCCACTATCATCCGGAAGAAGATAGAGTAAGAAGTTGCATGAAATGTAGCAAGGTAATATCTCGTATGCCAGGAAAAGAAGACCAAAAGACATCATTGGTAGGACATGTAACTCTCTTGAGATTTTAGAAGGAAAATGGTAGAACACAAGACAAATTGATCTGTCGATGTTAGTAGAATTAACATAATGTTCTAGTGGATAGACTCATCAAAGAAATCAATAGTTTTTGGAAACTCGACTTATAGGATTTCGATCCTAAATAATATATTGGGGGTAAGCAGTTGCTTAGTAAACATGTAAGGTTATTGCAGTTTAGAAAATAATGATAGGGATTGTGTAACCAAAATTATACCATGAGACATTCATTTGAATAAATGTGTTATATGTATTATTTTAGTCAAGTAAGTAAAATGGTGGAAATACCAAATTAAATCTGGAGTGATTTATAAAATTCTAAAATTGAAGTTTGGACCATTATATGGAAAGAAAGGAAACTCTTTTAAAGCTGAAAAAGGCTTGGATATAATCATAGGTCACTCAATAAAATGTCAAAAAAGAGTAATAGATCGAAGTGATCAATGTAACTTAATTGATAACAAAGCTTAAGTGTGGAGCAGTATCAAAAGTAATAAGTGTCTAGGAGCAAGGTTATGCTCGAGATAGACAAGTAATTAAGGGAAAGTACTTATGGTAAGGATAATGAATGTGTAAGTAGTGGATGGACTCGGTTTATGAGTTTTCTAATAGTGTAAGTACAAAGGAAAAGGATTGGACCCACAATGTAGTGTACAATACATCGACATTCCTCTTCCCTTTGGGTTATACTAAGGATAAATTCATGGACCAATGAATTCCAATCACTAAGTATAGTTATTATTATATTTAGGATGTATTTATGGAATAAAGCTCTTTGGGAGAGTAAGTATGTGTGAAGAATACGAAATTTCCCTATGTGATAGTAAGGATACTTGAAGCAAGGTCTAGAAAGGACAAGATTATTGTATAGGATGAATGTTTTGTAAATCTTATTTTATTTTGGGAAATCATCAAAGTTGGCTCTGAGATTTGTGGGACCCTTTGATGTACTGGAAGTCATGAAACCAGTTGCTTATAGAATAGCGTTAATCGGAATAGTACTCAGTACAGGGTTCAGTAGGACCAGTATACTGAGGATAGTGCTACATGGGAGGATTCTCTGACGATGGACCGTCATTTTCCTCAATTGCTTTCTTAGATTAGTAATTGCTTTATGCAGAGATACTTGATACTCTGGTTTTTTATTCACATGTTGTGAACTTCATAGTGTGGATGCTACTATGATTTGTTTATGCTTATGTTTGAAAACTATGTTGTTAGTTATTATTGCATTATGATTGAGATACTATGTTTCACTGATTGAGATAGTATGTTTTATTGATTGAGATGTTATGCTTATTGAATGATTAATAAGACATCGAGACGATGTCTCTTCCAAGAGGGGAAGGATGTCACGAATAGATTTTATTGATTATTTAAATGCAAATTACTAAAAATGAGATTGTTAATTATTATGTTAAATAATTATTTAAATTGAAGTTAAATTGAAATTGGAAGTGGAATTTAAATTGAAATTGAAATTAAAATGCAATTACAATGATTTGAAATGCATTTATATTTAAATTTGGGGTTTGTCATTGCTGATGAAAACTCAAGTGCAAGTGAACGTAGGAACAGGTGAACGTGAATGAAGGCGATAACATCGATTAGGTAGAGTCATTTTAGCCATTAGACATTTATGAGGATGATGGAATCTCACACACACACATTTATTTATTATTTTAATGTATTTTTTGTGACGATCGTGCTTGCAAATTTTAAATTAAGTTTAATTGATTTCTCTAAAATGTGAAAAGAATATGTTGCTTTAGATGATGATTTTATTATTTTGTGAGAAAATAGATCTTATTTAAATAACTAAATTATTTATGGCAATATTTAATTATTGTTTAAAAATAATGATGTTTTTATTTTCAAATTAATGGAATAGACTTTTAAATGTGAAAAATTATTAAAATATAATAATTTTTTGTTATTTGATGAATAAGGAAAATAAATGTAAATGTTTAAATAAACAAGATTCTAAAATTGAGAAATTGGAAAACAAATACGTTCAAATTGGAAATTGAATGCAAACTGCAGTTGACCAAATTGAAGAAAATATCTTCAATCAATTTGGAAGGCAATCAAATTTTGAAACTTGGAGTTTTAAATTGAACTCGAGATCAAACATAAAAAGTGGATTTGATTTCTTAATAACATCTATCAATTGCATGAGAGAAAATAGGAGGGTCAATGAAGAATTCAAAATTGGAAGGAGAGGTAAAAATCTGTTTCTGAGCATTGAACAAAAAAATACACTGAGTATTGTTGATTTTTGGGAATGGATTCAGCTGGAATTATCCTATTTTGGAGAGGCGGCCAGTAGAAGAGGAGGACTTTGATGTTATTTATATACTAATCACTTAGTATGTGTAGACACCAGGGAGAGAGAGAGTTGTATTTAATTTGGTATTGTTCATTCTAGATACTTCACGCGCAGCTGGAAGGAGGCATAGTTTTTGGTTTCAAATCATTCATTCCTTACTCCCCACGCAGCCAATAGAGGGAGAGGACTTTTGGGTGCAAGAGGTAAGGAGGGAGTTAAACACAGGTTCTCCTCATTTCCCATCCTCTTCACACGCAGACACCGAAGGCTCCCTACTCACCTACTCATCATACATGGCTAGGGTAGAGGAAGTAAAAATCAAGAGAAGCCAACAGGGAATAGGCACGGCGAAGAAGGCTATCCACCCACGTGTATGGGAGGAGGATTGCTGAAGGGGTGGCCAACCTTAGTAAAGAGGTGCACATGTAGGAAGGTAAAGGCGCAGGGAGAAGTTAGGAGAAGGCAAGGAGAATAAGTGGGAAGATAGGAAGGGTGCACCAAATGCAACAAGTGGACAGGGAAGGAAGAAGACAAGGTAGCAGGAAGAATACAGAAGGAAGGGGCACAGGAAAGATAGAGGGAGGATAGTAAATTATAATTTTTATTGTTTCCTACTCCCCAATAGAGGGAGAGAGTTTATAAATTAGATAAGAAAGAACAAAAATCTGCTTCACTTCATCCCTCCCAGCAACAACAACAACAAGAGAAAATAGAGAGAGGAAGCAACGAATAACTGTTTTCAGAATAGCAGGTAGGATCTATTGGAGATTATTAAACAAAATCATGAATACAGAGCATTCAAATGAAACAATTATTTTTCTGATTTTTTTTTAAGCTATTAAAAAGTATTTATGTTTTCTTCAAATTTTGAATACAATTTTGAACATCAAATTGTGTTTATCCAGAAAGACCATTGAACAGAAAATTGTAGGAAAACTTGTTTTAGAAAACAATGAAAAACAACTAATTTGTAAATTTAGGAGAAATTTAGACTTAGAAAAAGGTTTAAAATAGAAAAATGTTATTTAAAAAATGATTTGAAAAGAATTCAAAACAAAAAAGATTTTGATTAAATAACTTTAAATTTTTAACGTGATTACAAAATAGAAGTTTTAAATCAGTGAATTTTGCAATTTAAAACTCAAATATTCGAAACAAAAATGAAATGATTTATTTTGATTGTGTTCATGAATAAGTAATTATTTATTTTCTAAAAGTATTCAAAACAAAAAATAAATCAATTAAGTTAAAAATATGATTTGCTTGGAAGCAAAACGAACTAGAACAGAATGAAAGAGAGGAGTAAATAGAATGAAAGAACGTATGCGCTTTTATGCCTGTTTTAAAATATGTACTTAATTTACATACTAGAGTTACACTTTCTTTATATTGGTATTTAATTTACTCGATTTAAATATCAATTTAATGTCATTTATGGATTAACACGATGAAAAGAATAACAATTAAACTGTTTTTGCTTGAAACAATATTTTTGTTAAATTGTTTTTTGAAATATTGTATTTATTGATTTGGAACCATGCATTCTTGATAAATGAATGTGCATATCATGTGTTTGGAAAGTTACCTTCCGGGATGGGTGCTGAATATGGGTTATTAGAGAGTGTAGTTTTGTTTTTCCACAACTGCTTTTATTTGTTGTGCATGACATTTTACTTGGCCGAGTAACTTAAGGACCATTGAAATAGATAGAATGAATGAACTCTCTACCATATCCTAGTATCGAACTTGCTTGTTTCTTAAATGAATTAGAAAAATGAAAATGTTTATGGAATTACTAGTTATACTAGGCACGCATTAGATTCCATCCTACTTGTCGACTTATTTTTGCTAAGCGATCGTGCAGGGTTGGGTATTCTTTGAATGACTAAAGAATTTCGGGGAAGCGTAAGCTTCAAGGTTGGGCGGAAAAAACGCCTGATTCTTGTTCTCATCTTCATTATTGAAAATAAGCTATGGATTAAAGATCAAAAGATGTTTTCTTTAATTATGTATTAATGTATTCTTTAATTATGTAATGTAGAGCTTAAGGCGTCAGAATGCCTAAGTCTTGAATTGTAAACTTATATTACCATTACTTTTGTATCATTATCAATGTCGTGTAAGATGACACGTGTATGAATCTATCTGGAAATATTATGAATCTATTTATCGACTTTAAGTCATTGTTTTGAAAAGGATTGGATTTTATGATGTCTAAAGAATGAAGTTTCGACTTTCTTTTTAATATAAGTGAATTTATTTAAAAGTATTGTCGTTGTTTGAATTTAAGAATTTTGTGTTTTACAATACCCTTTGATACCACAAGGACGGTGGGGAGACTAGACCTCGTGACATCTTTCCTACAACATGATGCTTTAGCTAATCAAGCTAAGCCCACCGCTCCACAATTGCCAACTTTTTACTATTATTATAAAAAAATAGTTATTTTTCCTCGTTTTCCATATCACTAAGTACATGTTTTGAATCTAGAAAATACCCTTCTACCTTCATCTCCCAAGCCAATTTCTCCAACATTGCATAAATCTTCTATATTTGGATATGATTTTTCTCCCACACAAAACGCATGTACCATTTTATGGCTTTCAATGCAAGTATATCTAGGGATCTTTTAATTCTTTCATCTTTCATTAAACTCCTTATTATTTGAACCCCACACCATTTTCCCACTTATGTATAGATGATTGATAAAGTCACATCATTTTTAGGATCGAAATAAAAAGGCAACATCCCTATAAATACTTCCAAGATTACAATCTCATGGAAGAGATTCAAGAACTATTTTTATGGAATAGGGGGTTCCATGAGGCCAAAAAATGATATAGGAATTATTAGAATCTTTTTCTAATAAATAAGAAGCCATACATTTTAATTTTTAATTTTAAGTAGGTGCATTTGGCTTGGGGCTAGAAATTGTCCCCACTAGCTTAGAAAATTTTCTGCTACTTGTCAATCATTTAGAGTTTTTAGATTCCCACCAGTTTTTTTTTATCATTTAAAACTTTTACTCTGTTATATAAAATAATTAAATTCATGAGACCACTAACTTCTGTAAATTTTAAGGTTTAAAAATTTAAACTTAAGCTACATTACAAAATTCATGTAACCACCCACTTTAAAATACTCCTATAAAAAAATTCAAGAACACCGCTTAATCTTCTTAGGAAACCCCTTTAATGAAACTAAATCATTAATTCAAAATCTTTGAAGACATTCTCGCAAAATTCATTTTACGCATATTATACCATTACTACATTCCATGAGATCACTATTCTTTGAGGCATTCGATGAGATCACATTTCTTTTAGGCATTTTGTCAAACAGTTCATGTGCTTGAGACATTTTGTCGAACAGTTCACGTGCCTTGTCTGTGCTTTCATTTTTTCCAAGCACGTCTATTAGAGCAGTAGTAACTACAACATCTGACAATATTCCTCTGTCCTTGATGCTTTGATGGATGCCCATATGCTGCCCCAAAGCTCTCATTTCGCACAGTCTACGAGGATGTTGGTAAAGGTGCCAATTGCATTTTTTTGAAATGAATGTTTCTAAAGCCTTTTCAACAATCTATTTTGTACATATCCTGCAAATCATGGCATTCCATGAAACCAGATTTCTTTGAGGCTTTCGGTTAAGCAAATCGTGAGCCTTGTCTATGCTTCCACATTTTGAAAGCATGTCTACCGAACAACTACACCTGATAAAATTCGCCTCTACTTTATGCTTTTATGAAGAAAAAGCCGTCCACCAAACTTCTGCAGTAGCGTGGGAACAATTTTTGAGTTTGAGTTTTTTATTTTCTCATGCGTGGGAACTGCTCACTGCTGGAACTGCTGACCACTGACTGTAATGGTGAGTGTGTTTACTAGAACAAAAATGGATGAGAAAGGAAAGGAAAGTCTTTTTTATAGTCTATGATATCAAGTGATCTGTTTTTGGGTTTACAGATGGCTTACGGTATACGGGACTACCTCGTACTCCCAATATGTGGGAGGCATCTAACTTGTGCTCCACAATACGAAGCGTACATACCTTATCCCCTGCAATATTTGAACTTGTGACCTCTCTTTCAAGAGTAAATTCTCCACCACAAGGCCAACAATGCAACAAATTAAGTAGGCCCCACTTGAACCATCTAAACGGAATGTGTTGCTTAAACCCAGCATTCGTTCAACAAGTAGATAGGTTGATATATAAATCTCCCCTGCTACAAAGCATCTAACTTCGTATCTGTTTTATTATTCACTTTTATTTTTTATGCTTTTTTAATGCTTGTTTGCACTATGCTTGATCTTCAAGACCACTTATTACTAGATATTAGGTGTTATTTTTAAAATTATTGTGTATTGTAGGTACTTTCCTTTGAAATTAAGGAATTCTACAAGGATATTTTTCAAAGAGATTGATTTGGGAAAGAAATCAAGGTTTCTAATTAGCATTCAATATTAATAATATTTTTGGATGGTTCACAAAATGTAATATCACAATTAATAAGAGTTTTCTTATAGTTTCATTATACAATTTATATGTTTTTGAAGATTTACAATAGTCTAAAAAAATAATTTTTGACTTTGATGATTAAATTTACTTCTTTTCTCCTTGAAAATCAATGCATAACAAGGGATTCAACCTAAGATAACACAACCTTTGTGATGTGGCAATTTCCCTTAGGTGCTCCTAAACAACTTTGATCCTTGAAATTCACTAAAGTGGAACGAATCAAGTGAATTAAAGAAATATTATAGATTATAATTGATGAGATATGCAACCATAAAAATGACCCAAAGTTATCAATTCAACCCCTCAAAATTTTGAAAAACCATTCTAATTTTTAGATAAATTATAAATACAAATCAATATCACATTATTCTAGAGCATCTAACCAAACATTGATATCCTTGATTATTTTGATGACTCTATAGTCATTTTATCAATGGATTCTACCTAATGGAACACAACCTTTATAATGCAGTAATCTCCCTTAGATGTTTCTAATTACCTTTGATCCTTAAAATTCAATACAAGTATAAAGAATCGAGTAAATTATAAAAATATTGCACATTGTAGTAGATAAGACATGCAACAACAAAAATGACCACAAGTTATGGATTCAACCCCTCATGGAATTGAAACATCATTCTAATTTTTAAGTAGAATATAAATAGAAAGAAATCATTTTAATCTTCAGAAGGTAGATTTTAGTGTGACATCAAAATTATTCCTTCTCCATCATCCTAGAATTAAATAACTTCATCCCTCATCACTAATTTCGTAGCAAAACATTTTTTTTCAATTATCATTCTCGTAAATCATTATTTAATCTAAATTAATTATACTTGTACATATGCATATTATTATACTATATTAGCCTAGATTAACCATAAGGAAAGGCTATTTTCCTTTACAAGTAGATTAACTGTAATTAGCTAATATGTGTCTTCTGTGAGCTTTCAATCTCTAAAATTCAATTTTAAATCTAATATAATGCTAGAAAACCATGTCATGGTAACTTTTATTTTATTTCAAAGTTAATACCTTTTTTCAAAAAATTATCAATTAAAAAACCTCTTCAATATCATCAAAGATCATATATAAATGAATCATATTAGATCTTAGAATTCATTATTTTCCACCATGATACTTGTTTTAAATATATTTTATCAACATCATCATTATCTTAAATTTATTTTTCAACCTCTAATGACTCTATAGTACAAAAAAATCTATATAATTTTTTTCTTGGTTTACTTATATATATTAGACAAGATTGGATAGAGAAAATATTCAAGTGGCACAAGTGGCAAATCTGAACAAGAAGGAACAATATCGTTTGCCCCTTGAATATTCAACTACCTTAGTTTCATTGCATGCACAAATTTCAAGTACCAAAGAGTGATAAAAAGAGAAACCATTTTATAAAAAAATTGATAACAATAACAATTTACATCACCCTCCTCCTCATTAGTGACCACACACACCAATTTTCTCAAAACTTGTTCAACAAAAAGGCAGGTTGGAGTGCTAGGGTGTATGAGCTTTGCTAGGGTTTTGTGGTTTGTGTGGTCACCCTTGGCCCCTCTTATGTCATACTGTGCCTATTGCGTAGAAAACTTTTCCTCATTGAGTACGCACGTATTTACTGCGGTTTTAGTGTTTTATTATGCCTTCAACCGACTCTAACCCAACAATTCATGTTGGTTTTAGCGGTTCTACGACGTAGCTCAATGGCTCCTCCTCTGAAAAAACTTCCTCGAAAGTTTGTTCTGAAAGTCTTTCACAAGGTAAGAACCCTGATTCCCTGGTTGATGTGACTTTTACCTTTACCAAATTTTGTTATTTCCGTGTAGCCCAGGTCAAAAGAAATGCCTTAGCCTATTGTTGTTATTTATGCTCAACCGAATCTCCCTCTCGTATCGAGAGCTCAACGGTGGTCTCACAGCCCATCTCCACTGTGTGAAGAGGGTGAATATGTGCAAGAAAAGTGAAGGTTTTCCCCTCCTATTCAGATTGGTTTAGTTCCATGGGATTTTCTGCACAATCGTTTCTCTTCCCTGAATAAAGAGGAACCGGATTATGAAAATATGGAGTTTCATCTATGAACTTTCTCTCGTGGAATGTTCGAGGTTTGACAGACCTCTCCAAAAATTATTTTGTTAGAGATACTTTGCAAAATTATTCTGGTATTGAAGTGCTTTGTCTCCAAGAGGTTAAAAATTTGGTTTCTTGCTTGCTTCAGCTTGTCATTCTATTTGGTCGGCCACAAAAAAATTTTGCACTATGCATGAGGCTAGGCATGACAAAGCCATCACCCTTTTGTCCCCATGATGGCATGCTTGTTTTGTTGATCATGGGACTGATCCCTCACATCAGATCGTTTGAATTCTTCTTAACATTGATAATCACTCTTTTGTGATTATTAATGTTTATGCCTCTAATGATGTTGTGGAGCACTCTTTTCTTTGGCGCTGGATTGTTGACTCTTTACCAATTGCCACCTAGTTACTCTGTGGGGATTTGAATATGGTTGAGATGGTGTATGACAAGGATGGAACCTTGCCATTCAGATAGGAAATTGGCAAATGAGAAGCATGGTTTTGCATGTGCAATAAATTGGGGCTTTTTGATCCCAATATTAGTCATTCTCATTCTCATTCCCTCTAGCATACTTGGTGTAATTACAGGGTTGGATCTAGCAAAGTATTTAAATTCTTTGATTGTGTCATGATCTCAGCTCAATATTTTATTTCTTTCAACAACTCTTCTCTACCAGTGAAGCCATTAGTGGATGTGACTTTGTCTGATCACTTCCCTATTTATATTTGCATTGAATGGGAGTCTTGCCAGCCTCGCACATGTAAAACTCAATTATTTTTTAACGCGACTTTGCTCTGCCACAAGCCTACCCTAGCCCACATTCATAGAGTGTGGAATTTGGAGTGCAGACCAACTAACCAAACAGGCTGGATTACCAAGTGGAATGATGTCATCACTCACATGGCTAGATTTCTACACATTTATGGGCATCATCTGGCTATTTTTCATCGGCAATCTTATGAAGTGACCATTGCCAAGCTGTGCTCGGCTACTGAGGCTTTGGCGTCCAGCCCATTTTCTCCATCATTACAAGTCAGGGTGGTGAATTTAAGGCACAAAAATCAAGTGGCTGACAATTACGCTACTAGAGGAGTGCAAATCAAAGCTCGACTACATTGGCTTAAAATTGGTGATCTTGCCTCCAAAGATTTTTTTTGGCACTATGTGTCAAGCACTCATCCCCAATTATAAAAAAATTAAGGTTGACATTCAAGTGCACTCTCTGAGCTCCCTGACATTCTCCAGGCCTTTGTGCACCATTATGAGTAGGTTTTCACTGCACAGGAACCCATGCATGTGTGACAACAAGCCCTTTAGGATTGCCTTTCTATTGTGCCAAATAGGCTTTCTTCAGCCTAGAGGAATTTTTGTCATCAATTGTTAACAATTGATGACCTCAAGAATTTTTTTCATTCCATGGCCGACGACAAAGCCTCAGGGATTGACGGTTTCCCTTGTGAATTTTACAAGGCCCTATGGGACTGTGTTGGGCAAGATTTGTATCATGTTTATCTTGAGGCTTTTCATGCTAATTCTCTAAGTATCTTAATAAATAAAGGCAATATCAAATTCATACCTAAGTTTGGGGATCCATAAGACATCTGCAATTGGAGGCCCATCACACTTCTCAATGTCTCCTACAAGATCATTACCAAGGCTTTGGCTCTGAAAATCCACCATCTCTTGACTCAGATTGTGTGCCTAGAGAAAACTGGGTTCATCAAATCCAGGTTCATTCTAGATAATATTATTGCTATTTGGGAAGATATGGAATGGGCCTGACATTCAAACTAGAAAGTTGTTTTCATTAAAATTGATTTTGTAGAAGTCTACGACCGCATTGAATGGCCTTTTATTCTTGCAATGTCGCAAGCTTTGGGGTTTGGGCCCAATTTCATTCTGGTTGTTTGTATGCTTTTTGTGGATGCCTCGGCTTGTATCACCATTAATGGCGGCCAATATTCTGCCTTTGGTCTTTTTCGTTCAATTTGACAGGGGTGCCCTCTTGCCCCCTCTTTGTATGTGTTTGCGGCTGAAGGATTTGGCTACCTCTTGGCCAATGCGGCTTCTCAATGGCATGTCAAGGGTATTTCGCTTCCCAACTCTCAGGCGCAACTTTTTAATGGCCACTTTACAAATGATTCCTTCCTCACTCTCCTAAAGGAAGAAGAGACAATTAAATCTACCTTTGAATTCCTCAATATCTTCTATTTGGCTTTCGGCTCTACCGTCTAGTGGCACAAGACTCTGTGTTACAAACAATTTGTTCTGCCCACTCCTACTTGGCTTCAACAGTATAATTGGAAGAGGATTGGGCCGAGAGAAATATTTTGATTCCTGGGCATTCCTTTTGCTTTCCAGGCATCCTCGGTTGAGCTTTAGCAACCTGTGCTCTCCAGGATTGAGTAGAAACTTGCTTACTGGATTACCAAGTCTCTCTCTTTGGCCGAAAAATTCCAGGAGTGCTCTAAAGTTCTGGTAGCCACCCATGTGTATTATTCCTCCTGCTAGGCCCCTTCCAAAGCTACTTATGGCAAGCTTGAAAAATTACTCAGAGATTTTCTTTGGGCCTCTTTTGAAACCCACAAGGGTTTTCACCGTGTTGCTTGGGAATTATGTTGCCTTCCTAGAGATTCTAAATAAATTGGGTCGCTCTCCACTCAACGACAAGGAACTGCATTATGTGTCAAGTGGATTATTTGTGCCCTTACCGGAGATGAGGCCTAGAAAATTCTTCTCAAGCATTGTATTCATTATGGCTTTCCTGCTCATAGACCTTCTTAGAAGGGAATCCACTTTTAGACCCTTCTGGTTATGAAGTAACTAGTCCAAATTGTTGGGACTTTTGTGGCCAAAAGTATTTGGTGTGCTTGGGAGGTTGTTAAGCCTTGCCTCTGGTGGGCTGACTCTAGATTTCGTGATTGGCTTTCACTCAATCAATAGAATATTTGGTGGTCTCCGCTTTTTGAGCATAATGGTCACCCATTGGCTAAGTCGCCTTGGCTTAAAGCGCTCAAATTTCACATAAAGGGTATTCAGACCCTACAACGGTTATTTCATAGACCCACTATGCATATCATGCAATGGGAGACTTTTTTTGCCCAATACAAACTTCAAAATTATGATCGTTCTTCTTATGATGGTCTGGTGATTGCCATTCTAGCAAAAACGCTTCATAAAGCTGGTATTTGTGGGACCAAACCCTGGCAGAAAGAATGGAAGTGGTTTCCAGACACCCCTTTCAGAAATTACAAACCTCGGCTTGGTTACAGGTTGCTTTCACCCCATTTTCCAATGATTCAAAGTATGAACCAGAGGTGGCTACTCCAATCTTCTCCTCATGTCTAGCGTAAAGATTTTTTGCCACTTGGTCTACAAGTGTTATTCTGAAGCTTGCCCACTTTGCTTGGTGTTTTTTTTCCAAGGCTTACTTGTGGGCTCTCAACTTATTCACTTGGGAGTCCAGGTCCCTCGCTACCCTTTTTGTGTGAAAGCTAAGACTTTTAAGCATCTTTTCTTGTTTTTTCCCAAATCTCGACAGCTTTGGACTTGGATTCATGACTTCTTTCAGCCCTTTAGGTCAAAACCTTTTTCTTGGCATATGGGAACTACTAGGAGACCTGCCTAGGATACTTGCTAATTTTACCTAGCTTTGGCACACTTTCAGGGTGGAAACCCTCTTTAATATTTGGAAATACATAAATTCTTACATATTTGCTCATTCTCAAATGGATATTAATGTATCTTTATATGCTAAAGCTATTATTTTCTCTAATGTGCCTTTACAAATTCAGGTGCAAGAAAACAAATTTTCACTAGAGGTTGCTCACCTCCATGTTCTGCTGGACCACTGGGGCAATGCCTCGTGTAATGTTGCTCGATTCCCCACCTTTCCCACCTCTTTCCACGATCGGTCACCTTCTCAAGGCCGACAATGAAGTGGCTCCATGTGTCCCCGCTCTCAGCCTCCTCCTTGGTGGGACTCTCGCCCTCCTCAGCGTGCCCACTCTCCTTCATTGTGGGCTAGCTAGGAGTAGCCCTTTGGTGGTGCTTCGAGGAGTGGTGATGGTGGTTCCAGGTGGCCCTCTGATGATCCACCTGTCTTTGGTTTTGGATGGTCAGATACTAGAAAAATCTTTATGTGTCTGGCACTTGAATTCTCACCTCGGCGTGAGGAAGAAGATAAAGAGAAAAAAGATGATGATGATGGTTGGGGTGCTCCTCATGATGTCACTCTAGACCCCGCTAATGTATGGGGGAAGAATATGGATGACAGATACCCTCCTAGATTTTTTGGCACTACTCTGGCCGCTTAATGGCCTTTTTTTAATGTTATGTTTTGTAATCTTGCACTCTCGGGCTCGGTCCATGTGATTGGTTGATTATTTTTGGCTTTTTTTGGGTGTTGCCCATGTGAATTTTGAGGTGTTCCATTCTACCACCCACCCTTTTTTTGTGAATATGTAACTTTGTCTTTATATTAATATAGATAGTTGCTTATTCATCAAAATAAATTGTTCAACCTTCGCAATACCATTTCTCCTTTTCATAAGATCATCCACTACCTCCTCAAGAAAAAATTACTCATTATATTCTAAAAGGTCGACAAATTTTAGGGATAATATGTTCAAATTACAAGAAGTGGAATAAAATTAGCTAAATATGTGCATGTCTTTTTCACCATAAACTCTTGTCGAATCACAACATGAAAAAATCATGAATTGTGACTCTATAATGTTATAAACTAAGATATTTTTATTTTATTTTATTTTCTAGATGAAGTGAACTATTTGTATGGGCATGGTCAAAAATTTAAAGTTTTGAATTTTTATTTTTATTCACAAAAGTTGCTTCCTACAACAAGAGAGGTAAGGAATCATTTTACTTTTTTTCTAACCTATAAATTATTGGGTTTAAACTTCAAAGAGTCGATAGAAATATAAATTGTATTAGTCATATGTTAATCACTATACAAAAAAAATTAGGATTCAAATCTAGATTAGAGTAAGCACAATTTGTTATTCAATATCCTTTCCACAAGAACATATATTTATATGAATTTTGATTATTTTTCATCTTTTTATGACACAGGTTAATTAAGTTAAGTGAATGATTAATGTGATTGCATTAATCATTCAAACATAATAATTTTGTTTCAATTCTATTACATATTACTCTCTAACACTTCATGTGTATATAATTTTATATTTCTCCAAAATGCTAAAAGTGAAAACCATTATTGGGATGATGGTAAACCAAAGAAATAAAGTGTTATATTGTACTAGTTATTTCTCCTAGTATCTTAAACATGATAGAAATAGATGGTTTATAATAGTTTTCATTATAAAAATTAGTGTAAAGATGAAAAGTGCATTTCTATCATTTTTTGTTTGTTTGTGGGGCTCACTTTTATCATGTATTTTTAAGGTATTTGTTTAGTGTTTAAAAGGTATACATTTTTTTTTGTAAGAGTTGACGATATTTAATTTGAAATATTGGTATCATGCTTTCTAAATAATGACCTACTATATTAATAGTATAAAGAATGTAATTTAATTATATGCATAATTACTTTCTTATCAAATGTGTAACTAAACCATGACTAAAACCCAAGGGAAACCAACATTCCAACTATACCTAAATTGAATACAATTTATTCAAGCGATTCTAATAGATAGTCTTCAATTTTTCATCTTTGAATGTCGATAGAATTTACAACATTATTGAATAGCTACTAGTATGTTGAATGAAGAAGAGCTTGAGTGAAAAGGATAAGAATGCACCATTGTACCCTTACAAAATATGGATGCAGACCCATCATCTCTGGAAATTCTATGGCACAAAAAGATGACTAAGTAAATGGCCCAAAACCCACTCACTTCACTACAAAAACTTTAATATTTAGATTTGTTCAAACCTCGACCTACTACAGAGCATATAACTTAACTACTAATTGTATTATTAGATTTTTTTTTTCTTATTTCTATTACTAAATGTATAATGAAGAAGGCTATTAAGGGGACTTTTTTTGGCCAGTCAAAAATTAAGAAAAATAGACAACAATAAGAAGGTGTTGCACAATCAAGAGAAAGACACTTGGGAAGATTTTCTTAACTTATTTCTTGAAGATTGGAACTTTATATTCTAATGTTATTTTTGGCTCTTTGGTGTCGTTTGATGCTAGATTAATTGTTTTTTTTTTTTTCTAATGTTGTTATTGTGTTGGACCTGCATGCCTAGTTTATGTCTTTTAAAATTATGTTTTAAGTTTTTTTTTTTGAACTTATAGGATAATGGCCCTTTCCATTCTTATTAATCAAAAAAAAAAATGTGCTTGTATTAATTTACACTCATTCTTTCATGTTAATATATCTCTCCATTCAAGAATTCCTCACACCTAGCTCCATCTCATCTATATCCACACATATTTCAACATATTTGAAATGTTTATTTTACCATCAATATCGAGAGATTCATTGAGGCTTATATATTATTATAAATCCATGTCCCACGTCAATATTATTGGTGTAGGATCAATCCTATAGCTATAGATCTCACCCCAAAATTTTCAAGTTTTAAATTCAAATTTCAGTTCACTCACACTCATTCCTTTCCCACCTTGAGTTGAATTGGTACATGTTTGAAATTATTTATTACTATGTATTTGTACATTAAAAAAAATATATATTGCATTGATTTTAAAAATCCTCGCATACCAAAAATTTATTAAAAATAGTTTAAATATAAGAAATATAATGTTAACACTTTAATTGAAACACCTAAAGAAAATCTAAATCACTATCACATCATTCTAAAGAATCTACATATTAAAAGATTTTTATCCTTGATTATTTCCATGAAACTATATCCATTCCTATCAAAGTATTTTTCCTTTAAAGAAAACACAACCTTTGCGTTGTGCCAACCTCCCTTACGTTTTTCTAAATAGCTCCAATCCTTGAATAAAAAATCAACTAAATTAGAAAAAAATTGCACTTTGTACTAGATGAGATATGTAACCACAAAAGTGTCCCATTTATTTCTGAATTCAACATTTCATGGAGCTGAAAAACCATTCTAGTTTCAAGGTAGATTATAAATAAAACAAAACCAGATTTATCTTGGGGCAAGTGGAATTTAGTGTGATATTAAAATTATTCCACATCCATCATCCTAGAGGCAAGTACCTTCATCCCTCAATATTTAATTGTGCAGCATAACATTTATTTGTCTTAATTACCATTCTCATAGATATCAGTAATTAATCTACATTAATTTATACTTGTGTATATGCATTTTATTATGTTAGTCTATATTAACAATTGAGAAAAGTTATTTTTCTCTAGAGATTAAATGTAATAAGCTAATGTGTCTTGTGTGAGCTTTCAATCTCCAAAATTAAATTTAAAAAATTATATGATGCTAGAAAACCATTTCATGGTAATTTTATTTTATTTCAAAATTAATTTCTTTTGTCAAAAAAATTGATCAACAAAAAAATTCAATTTTTTAGGACCATGTGTCATTTAAACCTCTTCTTTATCATACAAGATCATATATTTGAATCATATCAAATCGTAACATTCATTATTCTTCTCATGGTACATATTTTAAATGTGTTTCATCAACACAATCAATATCCAAATTGTCTTTAAGATATCATAACTCATATATCTATTAACCAACAAATACTGTTATTACTATACTACAAAAGAAAGTACTCCTTCTACACGACACTTGTTCAATAGAAATGTGTTATAAACACACAACTAGATCTCTACCACTCCAAAATTAATAACTTAAATACCCAACATCCCATTATTATTATTATTTTGAAATGAATTAAGCTATCATAAAATGAGATGTGATCTTTAAACAACAGGAAAGCTGTTTAATGTTTGTTTTTTAGCCGATCTCATTGCAGAGTAACACTGAAATAATCTCTGCGCAATCTGAATATCATGAATAATATAGAGCTCTATTTAACAACGGGACGCCTGTTTGTGAAGTGATAAAAGGTGGTTTTAGGTCGATTTGTGATTGTAAACAATAAATAAACTGTCAACCATTTAACCCATATTGAATCTGTGAGCAAATGTACTTTCTTTACCAAGCGGGTAGTGCAGTCCGTTGCTGTCGACGAAGAATTCATCGTCTCTCACTTTGCCCCATCTAATAGCCGTCTCAATTCCAAACCTTTTCAAACATGGCGATAAATCATCCATCACAACTTCCTCCTTTCCAATCCTTTTCCAACATGGCGATAAATCATCCATCACAAACTCCCACATGCGAATCTCCCGAGAATGTATATTACAATGGGGGCAAACTACAGCTACATGTACTGCCATGGAAACACAGTATGCAGTGCACGCCCATCTTCATCTTCCAAGCTTTCCACTCCTTCCGGCAATGGCACAATTTTATTCGACAAGCAATAACTTTAGATGGCCTCAGGAATTCCCAAGTGTGCAGCAGATTATTCCATTCTCTGCAAACTCTCCGAAAATGGATGACAGAGTGAATTGGAAGGAGAGGCAGTAAACGCATCTCAACTACGTGCTCTGGTATCGATTCCCACGACATCCATTCATCTTCCTCCTTTCTCTCTCCCTCTCTGTATTCCCGCTCCGTTTCCATGTTAGATGTAACAACCAGAGATGATATCTACAGTAACTTGTTTTTAAAAATAAAAGAATTGATTGTGATTTTCCAGAGAATTGGTATTTGTTTTTGTATGCGCTTGTTTAGAGCTTAAATTGTGATTCTGGGGACTTGCAAATTATAAAACTAAGCGTCGTGACTGGTGTGGATGTAAAAGAAAACAGTATATTAATACATGCATTACTACACCTATCTTATTCTAATTAAATGCTTATGTGCAATAGCCAACAGTTTCTTGTTTTCTTATGATTTCTATTACGGCGAAGAAAATCTTAAGAACTTCAAGATAAAAAGCTCATGAATTATGAATCTGCATGGGATTATATTGTATATTTTTTATTAATGATAATTAATGTTATTTTTATTATTTAAATGTTTTTAGATTAAATGTGGAAGTGATACTTTAAGGTTAATGTTTTAGTATTAATATTTATTCAAACTAATGATTTAGATTATCGATCTTAAAAATAATATTTTAGATTAATGATTATGAAAAAATTCTTATTCAAATTTATGAATTCTTAGATAATTTTATAAACTCAATGTATTAATAAATTGATCTAAGTGTGAAGGAAAAATGTTCACAAGGACAAGGCCAAACCAAATAGAAGGGGATAATATATTTCACAAAGATTCCATTGGTCTATGGTGATAGTGCACATCTCGGATCAATAATAGAAGAGGTTGGTAGGTTAAGTGTCAATTGTCATGATGGTAGGAGAAACCAATTTTTCCTTGATACAATTGGTGTAGGCATAAATTAAGGTCAATGAACTCAAATTTACTAAGCAAGGATTGCTAAGAATTTTATGAAAATAGATGTGCATGAGAAGAGATGGAAATGTCAACTCAAACACACCATTAAAAGGATGTTGAACAAATCAAAAGAAGTCAAGATTTTGCATGGCTCAAAAAGTTAGAAGAATTTTATAATTCTTGTGAAAAATTAAAAAATATTGGATAAATGTTATAAAAGTGAAGATGCCACCTAGATCATCCAATGAAGATCAAGAGGCATGAGTTCATAAATTTAGTTAATTCCTTTACTTTCCTTCAAAAATCGGTAAATATCTATATCACCCCATTTTATTCTCCTATTCATTTTAACTCCTCTTATGTTGTAATTTATTTAAGTATTAGGGTAAGTACTTCATAGTGGGATTCATTTAAATTGATCCTCCTTCAAAAATTATATACTTTACCTTTGTTTCCCTCTTTATCAAGTGTCATATTGCTCTATGAACTTGATATATCATGTGAATTGTAATTTTTAATCATTTTATATTCTCTCCTTTTGCCTTCAAGCACTAAGAATGAGTGGAAAAATCAAAGAATATACTTGCACATCCTTGGGAAAAGGGAGCCCACAAGAATTGAGTAGTTAACCCTTTGATTGAACAAAGGTCATGAGCTCTAAATATCACTTTCCTTTGCTAACTTGTGTCTTCTCAAAACCAATGATAAAACTTCATTGAATAGAAATTGCTTCTCATGAATTCTCTTATTACTTTTTCCTAGGAATGGATCATATGCATTTGATGTTTCTCAAAAAAAATCTCTAGCTACATTTTGCAAAATGCTTCTCAAAAGCCTAAGAATTCTTTTTTTTAGTTCACTTAACAACTCATGACTTATATTGTTGATAATATCATTATGCACTTATAGCAAGAAAAAATTTTGGTGTCAACCACTTGATGACTTTATCCAATGAGAACATTGTCTTAACATAAACCATATGTGCACAAACCAATGAAAGAAAGGGACTTCCAAATTATGAATCAATGCACTCCAAGAATGTCGAGGTTTTTCCTACACATTATCAATGCTCTCCATAAATTTTGAGGATTGTTGAATCTCCAAACTCACACAATAATCTCATAACTTATAATATCTAATGACATAATTATTTCAAATGGAAAAAAAGTCTCATTACTAAACTTCATAGTATATAATCATTACGATTGAACAAATCTTAAAGATCAAAATGGTCATTTAGAAGACTCTACTTATATGTAAAAAATAAAAACAATTTGTAGGAATTACAAAAAATCAAAATATAGTACACATTCTATAGTTCTTGTCACTCCTAGGGGAAATGTATGATTTTTATTCTTTGGACCTAGGAATTTGTATATATACATTAGGCTACAAAGTTAGACATATATGAAAATAAAAACCATTTAATAAAAATATCCCACTATTAAAATAAAAAATCCACAATACTCCAAAAATAGTTTGATTAACTATATGTACAAGTCATATATCTCATAACAAATGTTGAATAATAAGTTAAATATATCCAATAAAAGCATATTTAAATAGTAAAAAAAATTGATTAACTTACTACGGTAACATGTGATTAAACATCAAATTGACATGAAGAAGCATATATCAATAAAGCATTATAAAACCATGTGTGTGAAGAAGCCTTTTTGAGAAAAAAATCCACAATGAAAGAGACACCAAAATTTTAATAATCAAGAATAAATAGGTTACATTAGTATAGTCTACTCAAACTCTCTATTTGAAGCATCGTGGTTGATCAGGATGTAAAAAATCGACATAATTAACCATTAATTAATTAATTCCACTTGATTTACAAGAAATTTATTTGTAGAAATTGAAAAATATGCCAATACACTTAAATTGGAATTAATTTCCCCTTCTGATGAAAATTCTCTATGAGATCAATTTTGAAACAATAATTGACCATGTAAATTCTACGAAAAATAATAATACGTGGGTTGTGGCCACACTATATATCCTATCAACTAACTAGATATTAGGTGTTACTTTTTTAAAATTATTATGTGTATTTTAGGCACTTTTGTTTCAAATTAAGGAATTCCACAAGGATGTTTTTTGAAAGGGATTGATTTGGGAAAAAAAGGGTTTTATAATTAGTATTCAACATTAATATTTTTAGAGGCATACAAAATATAATATCACAAGAAATAAAAAATTCTTATTAGTTTCATTATATAACTCATATGTTTTTAAGATTTAGAATACTCTAAAAAATGAATTTCTGACTTTAATGATTAAATTCTTTTTTTCTCCTTGAAAATCAAAGCATAACAAGTGATTCCATCTAAGAGAACACAACCTTTGTGATGTGAAAATATCCCTTAGGTGCTTCTAAACACCTATGATCCTTGAAATTCAATAAAGTGTAATGAATCAAGTGATTAAAGAATTATTGCAGATTTTAATAGATGAGATATGTAACCATAAATGACCCAAAGTTATGGATTCAACCCCTCACAAAGTTGAAAAACCATTTTAATTTTTAGTTAAATTATAAATAGAAATCAATATCTCATCATTCAAGTTAATCTACATATCTAAACATTGTGATCCTTAATTATTTCCATGACTCTCTAGTCATTCCTATCAAGGGATTCAACCTAATATAACATGACCTTTATAATGTGATAATCTCCCTTGGATGCTCCTAAGCACCTATGATCCTTAAAATCCAATACAATTATAAAGAATCAAGTGAATTATAAAAATATTACACATTGTAGTAGATGGGACATGCAACAAAAAAAATGACCCCAAGTTATGGATTCAACCCCTTATGGAGTTGAAAAAAAAAATTAATTTTGAGGTTAAATATAAATAGAAAAAAACAATTTTAATCTTTGGAAGGTGGATTTAATGTGACGTCAAAATTATTCCCTCTCCATCATCCTAGAACTAAGTGCCTTCATCCACCAACATTAATTTCATAGCATAACATTTTTTTCAATTATCACTCTCATATATCATTATTTAATATGAATTAATTTATACTTGTGCATATGCATATTATTATATTAGCCTAGATTAACCATAGGGAAAGGGTATTTTCCTTTACAACTAGATTAATTTTAATTATCTAATATGTTTCCTATGTGAGCTTTCAATCTCTAAACTTTAGTTCCAAATATTATATGATGCTAGAAAACCATGTCATGGTAACTTTAATCTTATTTCAAAATTAATACATTTTGTAGAATATTATCAATCAAAAAACCTCTTCAATATCATAAAAGATCATATATAAATGAATCGTATTGGATCTTAGAATTCATTATTTTCCACCATGATACTTGTTTTAAATGTATTTCATCAACACCATCATTGTCTTAAATATATTTTTCCACCTATAATGAATCTATAGTACTATATATATATATATATATTCTTCTTTTTTTACTTATATATTAGATGAGATTGGATAGAGAAAATATTCAAGTGGCACAAGTGATGGATCTAAACAAGAACTTGCACATCCTTTGCCCCTTGAATATTCAATTACCTTAGTTTCATTGCCTACATAAATTTCAAATATCAAGAGTGATAAAAAGAGAAACCATCTTATAGAAAAAAATGAGAGTGATAGACAACCCATCACCCTCCTCATTAGTGACCAAACACATCAATTTTCTCAGAACTTTTTCAACCTTTGAATACCATTTCGCCTTTTCGTAAGATCATCCTCTACCTCCTCTCATTGGAGAAAAAATTATTATCATTATATTCTAAAAGGTCAACAAAAGGTAGGGATAATAGATTCAAACTACAAGAGGTGGAATAAAATTAGCTAAATATGTGAATGCCTCTTTTTTCTTACCATAAAATATTGCCCAATCACAACATGCAAATATCATGAATTGTAACTCTATAATATTAAACCTTATAAACTAAGATCTTTTATTTTATTTATTTTTCTAGAGGAAGGAAACACTATTTGTATAAGCATGGTCAACAATTTAAATTTTTGTATTGTTGTTTTCATTAACAAAAGTTGCTTCCTAATACAAGAGAGTTTAGGAATCATTTTGCTTCTTTTTTTAATCTATAAATTATCGAGTTCAAATTTAAAGATTCCATAGAAATATAAATTAATTTTAGTCATATGTTAATCACTATACAACAAATTTTAGGATTCAATTGGATTAGAGTAAGCACAATATGTTGTGCAATATCTTTTCCACAAGATGGCAAACCAAAGAAAAAATGTATTATATTGTACTAGTTATTTCTCCCATTATCTTGAACATGATAGAAATAGATGGTTTATAATAGTTTTCATTACAAAAGTTAGTGTAAAGGAAAAAAATGCATTTCCATAATTTTTTTATTTGTTTTGGACTCACTTTTATCTTGTATTTTTAAGGTATATGTTTAGTGTTTAAAAGGTATAATTTTTGTAAGAGTTGATGATATTCAATTTCAAATATTGATGCTTTCTAAATAATGGTCTATTATATTTGTCAAAATATAAGGTATGCCACTACAATAGTATGATGAATGTAATTTAATTTTATGCATAATTACTTTCTTATCAAATGTGTAGGTAAACCATGACTAAAATCTAAGTGCGACCAACATTCCAACTAGATCTAAATTGAATACAATTCAATCAAAACAACCTAACAAATAGTCTTCAATTTTTCATCTTTGAATGTCGATAGCATTTACAACATTTTTAAATAACTACTAATGTGTTGGATGAAGAAGAGCTTGAGTGGAAAAAATAAAAATGCACAATTACACCCTTACAAAAACAAGAATAATAAAAAACATATAAATAAATAACAAATCCAAAATGAATATATTAATATTGAACATAGATTACTATACAAAAACAAAATGAAAAATCTACTACAAATACAGATCACTACTCTATTAAATATACTTAAACTCTTAATATATAGAATATTATATTTTTAATTCATGCACTATTTTTATACTCTAATATATTACTTAATACACAATTTGTCCACAATTCATATTGTATTGTTCAAAGAATTCTGGATTTGATTGTGTACAAAATCTTTACATCAACATTTTTTCTTATGCTCTCATTCTGATGATGCATAACGGAATGTGATCCGAAACATTGATATAAAAAATTTATACATAATCAAATCCAGAATTCTTTGATATCCACATAAGCATTATACCCCCTTTTAAATGAAATTGTATTGGAATGTGAAAGCGATCTGCAATTATGGGCCAGACAACCCCTATAGTCAAGCCTGCTGTAATCCTCAATAGTGTACTCTGGTTCACAAAGCTTGGATTCCCATAGAGATATAAAAGCGAATGCAAGAAACAAAAAGGCACCCATCACCATCACGTATAACAAAGCTCAAGTTCAGGAAATTTTCTGCAACACACAAATCGATTATTTGAAAGAGAGCAAGTACTTACTTGATTCATGCTCCCCAATGGAGGATAGAGCATCAATCAGCTTATCTAATGCTAGTAATGAAGCACAGTGACATTGTAATGGACGACTGCATTGCCAGTGTGGAGGTCGAAGGAGTGTGTGTGGGCGAGGGCATACCCTCGAGCCAACCTGAATTTCCCGCTTCCTCCCACAATGGGCATCTCTCTAACATCGTCAAACACAGCGTTGTGCCCCACCACAGCGAGTGTGCTTCCGTTAAACTCTCCACTCTGAAAAACATATGTGACCGCCATTAACAGTTGAAGATCCTCTTGACTGGCCAGGGCGTACAGACCCTGAGCTCTGCCCAACAATTTGGAGGTGGGCTCAGGCCCTTCTGTCAATGGGTCGTCAATCACCATTACCATTCCGAAGAAAATGGCGGAAGTTTTGGTCGATGGGGCGGACGCCACCTCGACGGCCGTCACGTTTTGTCCCGAAGTTGTGTCATGGAAATAGAAATGCAAATTGCTTATGTTTTCCTTTCGTACTTTCAACTTCGCTGCCGTCTCAGTCGGTTGCAAGGCAAAGATGATAATTGTAACCACCACTGCAAATGACCTAGAATGTGGATGCAACTCCATCAACTCCAAACGCTGTGGGTCTGAAAGATCAGCTACTGTCTCAACAAGTAAATAGGTCAACAAATAAATCTCACCGAATACAGAGCATCTAACGTAATATCCGTTGCATTATTCCCTTTTTGTTTTTTATTGTTGCTTTTTAATGCTTGTTCGCACTATACTTATTAATGCCACCACTGATCAGTAGATATTAGGTACTACTTTTTAAAAATTATTATGTCTATCTTAGACATTTTCGTTTCAAAGGAAATGCAAAGGATGTTTTTTCTAAGGGATAAATTTATTAAAACAATTCAAAGTGCTGTAATTAGTTTTCAATAGTAAGAATATTTTTGGAGGCTTCTTGTTAATTTTATGATATGTTTTTGAAGATTTTGATTCATAATACGAAACTTTTAAAAAAATTCAAAAGTTAAGCATCATTTTGAATCATAATATAAAACTTCTTAACATTTTTAAAGATTTAAATTTCTTTTATAAGAAGTAAATCCAAGTTGTTTGCCTATGATCATCAATGAACAACATAAAATACTAACATCCTTCAATATAACTTATTGCTAAGGGCCCACACAAATCAAAATGAATGAATTACAATTTTTTTGTTTGTCAAGTTGAATAAGGGAAAGGACCTTTATGTTGTGCCAAAATATAAGCTTTATATTTTCAATTGTCTTAGATAAAGTTGACAAACCTACAACACCATTCTTTTGCATGGTATAAATTTTATTATAATTGACATGTACCCAAATCTTCCATGTCATAAAAGACTAGTATAAATATTATCTTCTTCAATAAGGTAAGCAAAACCACTACAAATAGTTGAACCAACTTTGAGTTTTAATAACTTTTCATCTTCACAATCAATAAATGTGATTTGATTATCTTACTAACACTTGTCCATCTTGCATTAAAATGGAATGGCATTGTTTTCAAATTAAAACTAGTGACAACGAGTTACAACATAATTGAGGAAGATAGAAGATATTAAAAAGTACAAAATCTAGAAGGTCAGGGAACTTGAGAAAATTGGTTCATTTTCTAGTAGCCTTGAGATTTATTTTATCTACCAACTATACAAGGTCATAATCACTCTAAGATGTCATATGATGAGTAGCTCTAATATTTGAGACCCAAGCATCATGCTATGATATATTTATTGAAGTATAGTAGGCAAATTTTGATATGGAAATAATAAACTCATCATAATCATTGGCACGTGTGATAATTGGGTTGCTCTAGATGTTGTATCATCATAATGGATTGTATCTTTTTGTTTGAAAATATTTTCTCTTATCCCATGAGATTTTGCATTCATGGGTTCCATGAGTACCTTTTCAACCACATCATTTGATGTATATCATTTTGGTTTTCACACTAAAAGTGTCTTGTTTCATTTGTACATCCTTCTCTAACCTTGTATTGAAATCAACCTCTTCTTTGATCACTATGACCATCCATAGAAGAAAATTTCTTACTAAGAGACTTGTCTTTTGTTGAGAGACAAATATTTTCACTAGTGCCATTAATTTTTCTCTTAAAAGTCTTTCCATTTTTTTACAGATGTTTCAACCAATTGATCAAAAGGGATGGTCTTCAACTAATTAATTTTGTGTAAAGACTCTAAATAAGTTGGAAGAAGTGTATTTATGAAGACTATAAAATAGATATCAACTTCCCATTAGTAGTATCAACATACTATGGCTCAAATTTTATAAGCCAAACTCATAAAATCGCCATTAAGTAATTTGAGATTGAATAACTTAAATTGCAACTAAACAAACCACAACTATAAAAGAAAATCATACAAGTCTTATAAATTTTTAAGGGTGTATGAAGTCAATTTACATCCTTATATGTGTTGAAACACATCTCCATTAACAGCTTATCAAACTTTGGACTTCATTAGAATTCTTATATTGGCATACTTCTCTTTCTTTAAAGATAATTGATGTTGTTGGTTGGATGTCTACATCACAAACGTATTTGATAACAAAAAAGAATTTGTGAATGACCTCCATAAAAAAAGAAGCAAAAAAGATTAAAAAAATTGAAAATGCCTCCGTGACCAAACTTTGCTTGATGTAGCAGACGCTGCCTCCACGTCATCACGTTTTGTCTTAAAACTGTGTCATAGAAATGGAAATTCATATTGCTTATTTTTTACTTTCATACTTTCAACTTCGCTGCCGTTTCAGTCGCTTTGCTAAGGTTCTATTATTAGCTTTTTTGTTTTTCTTATTGTTGTTCATACTGTAATCATTTAAACTTTTTAAAATGTGATGAATTTATTGGTTCAACTTGCATAGATTTGGAGTTTTGATGGCGTCGCTTGGATGCTTCGCAGACGGATGAGTTTTGTTTTGCTTCGTAGCTGCTCTCTTGACTTGCAATCTCCTCTTCAATGATCATATGTCATATATTAGTAGCAGCAGCTTTGGAAACTATTATTAAAAAGTTTAGTATTTGTGTTTAAATTATTGATAGTATTTTTAATGTTGTCACTAATTATTCAAATATATTATGACTTAAAAATAAAAGAAATCATAAAATTATATTTTTTATAATACATGTTATAATATTTCAAAATGATATACACATTATTAGGTGTGTGAATGTTTCTTAAGAATGTATTTGAAAGTTTGAAACTTGTCTATAATCACAATTTATTTTTATACAAATTAAATTGTGTTATGTTATGATAATTTAAATTTTATTAGTGAATGGGTGGAGGGTCTAGTTCAATTGGCTAAAATATCATGTTGTAGGCAAGAGATCACGAGGTCTAGTCTCCCTTCCATCACTGTGGTACCGGAGGGTGTGTTGCACTAGCATCACCGACCACGTGAAAAAAGTTTACCAAGCGCACTCCAGTTTATAGGAGGCTACCCAATTGCTACAGTCTAAAAGAAAATTATTAGTGAATGTTGTATGTTTATGTATATGTGTGTAATTGTATATATACACACATATACAGATATAAATATATGTATATACATATGTGTTATATATATATATATATATATATATATATATATATATATACACACACACACACACACACACACATATATATAGATATAAATATATGTATATACATGTGTGTGTATATACATACATATATATATTATTAATGTTAATGTTGTATATATACATATATAAAAATGCATATATACATGCACAAATGTATATATAGCATGTGTGTATATGTATATATGTATCTATACATGTATATACATATATGCATACATAATATGTATAGAGAGAGATGGAAGTAAAATTTATGACAACATTTTATAATACATTTTCAATCTCATCAATAAAAAGGTTCTCTCAAACAAACAATAAATATTATTGTAGTTAAGTATAGCCATTCAAGATGATGGATTAGATAAGTTATAAAACCCTCATATATCACATTATGGTTCAAAAATTATATTCCATTATGGCTCCAATAAAGATAAAATGCACATGTAACTCAATTATATTTTGACTTGGTACATGATAGCATGAATCAAGCAAAACAAAATAGTTTCAGAGTGAAAATGGCCCCAAAAAATGATCAAGAGACCAAACAAATAATTTTAGAATATAAATTGATCATGCAAAATGTCAAAAGCATTGCCTATGATAAGATATTAACACACAACTATAACAAGGCCGGACCAAGACACTTCTAGACCACTTACTAGCTCTATTTGCACCTTAAAGCTCGTCCAAATACTTGATATCATCGTTCTTCTACTAGTATTGTCTGAAGTGACACAATTTTCATGTCAAAAATATTGTAGATAATTGTGTACATGCACTCTAAGGTCTATGAAATGAACTCCAACCTCTCTGGAATGAATTTGCACCTTACACATTTGAAAACTGGTGCTATTTTAGACAATTATTTTCTCACATCCAAAACCATTTATCGTGTAATATTACAACTCTTAATTTACAGTTATTTCAGATCTATAACACCTTTGTTATTGGGACCCATAAGTCATCACGAAAGGATTGAGACCTCATACAAAAAGCATTCATTACACTTTTAAGTGTCAAAGGAGGGTGATGGATTTCTAGGGGAGAGAAACTTCTACAATTTTAATTATACTTTGGCCATCTATCATAAAATCTTATTTTTCTCTCAACAATTTGATTTCTTGATGGGTGTAAGGAATTGATTGTTGATGTTGAATGTCATATTTTCTGCAAAATATTAGAATTCCTAATTATTTAATTCCAAAGTCTACTCAAAGAATTAGCATGACTAATGATAAATGATCCTAATAAAGATTCTAAACCACAATATGTGTACAAATGAGAACCATGATTTAGACTCCCTAATGCAACCACAATGTCTAGATCCTTTAACTCTCTAATGCCCACATCATGTAGAGAAAAAATGTATTATCTTCTCATCACTCAAATTAAAAATCTAATAAATGGAAAGAAGGTT
This sequence comes from Sequoiadendron giganteum, assembly GCA_007115665.2. Classification (NCBI taxonomy): domain Eukaryota; kingdom Viridiplantae; phylum Streptophyta; class Pinopsida; order Cupressales; family Cupressaceae; genus Sequoiadendron; species Sequoiadendron giganteum. The sequence continues at coordinate 677,528,951 of CM021101.1, read as the reverse complement.
AGAATTCTTTTTAGAAACAAGGAGAACATCTCTAATACAATCATTTGTAGATTACACATTGTCTGATTTGAAAAATACAAGCTATGATGAGTCTACAACTACAATCATGAAAATATTAGTACGTCAAAAATTGAAAGAAAAATCTTTAAAAAATAATTCATATACTTAAATCAAATACCTAACTGCTATTGATGCATGCAAATCCCAAAAAGTAACAATTAAAAAAGGTTTAAAGATATAAATCTTGTGTTGGTGTATGGCTCCTTTAATGCCTCTAACCTCTTCCAATAGTTAGAGTCATCATGTCCAAGTTTTTCACCAAAATTGTAAGTGTCACTAGGCTTCTTCTTTGTCTTGGAGGAACTCTTGTTGGATTTAAAAGGATGAGACTTTTTAAATTTTGGATTAGACTTCTTATTAGTTTTAAAGGTAGACTCGCTATCAGAAGTGTATTTGGTCTTGGCATTTTCCCTATTTCGACCACTGCAAATGCTACAAAATGTGGATGCAGACCCATCATCTCGAAATGCTGTGGCGCAGAAAGATTGGCTACTCTTTCATCAAGTATTATTTGGATTTGTTCTAACCTTGACCTACTGCAGAGCATCTAACTTTACTCTCGGTTCTATTATTAGTTATCTTTGTTTTTTTATTGTTGTCTATTTAATGGTTGTTCACAGTAAACTTGCCGACCACGGATTACTTTAAGTATTCAAACTTTTTAAATGTTTTGTGAATTTATTCTGGCAACTTGTATAAATTTGGAGTTTTGTTTTGTTTCGTAGCTACTCTCTTGACTTACAATCTCCTCTTCAACGATCATATGTCATATATTGTAGCAGCAGCATTGGAAACTATTAAACATTTTATTGGTACAAATATTTATTATTAAGTATTTGTGTTTAAATTATTTGATAGTATGTTTAATGTAGTTATTAATTATTATAAGCATGTGTATTAAAAGGAGGTGTAATGATTATGTCGATAGAAACTTATATGTGCGTTAATATGTTATAGAGTATAATTTTAGTTATGTATAGAAGATAGAGTAGTTTTTATCGTTTTTTAATTTAAAATGCACTCCACAATTTTAATTTATTTTATGAATAGAATATTATATTTGTAGCTATATTTTTTTGGAGTGGTGATATTATTGGCATAAGTACATCTTATAGATGGAAATTTAATTCAAAATTAGTATTGTTTTTTCACTTAGAAATAAATATCAAATGACATAAATTTTATTTAACATATGATACATATATGACCTCACTTAAATAAAAAATTAACTTGTAAAACAAATTGACAAATCTATTTAGAAGATTAGAAATAAACTTGGTTCCTTGCAGCATGTGATCTAAATTGTTGTAGTTTTAAGAGGGCTCGACAGGAGTAGGCGAAAGACCAGTGCTATTTTTTTATTCTAAGGATATGATCATAATTTTAGCATTCTATTGAGATTAATGTAAACGATCAACACTTTTAAATTCTTCATAGTGGCCAACAATAAAAATGATTTCAAATGTCATTTGTAACATTCTAATTGTTCATGCAAGTAAATTTCCTAAGCTTTCAATGTCAAGTAAATAAACTATGTTTCATAACCATTGCTATAAAAAAAATCTTCTCCAAAAGAGATCAAAAGAGCATAAATGACGCAAAAAATTCCAAGTATTGATTTTATTTTCATTATAATTTATTTCACATATTACAACTTTCTAAATATTGTATACAAAATACATACATTCCTCAACCGGGCTTTAAAGAAATAGATATAGATGGTTCAGGAATCTCTTTTCAAATCTTGGTCGTCAACTGAGGAGGAGAAGCATCACTCAAGCAGTTTTCCACCAACCACAGACTCAAATGTGGTCCCCTGCACATCTATCATCTAATAGATGGCCCTACCCTTCGATGAAGAGATTGGTGGAGTAACCTCATAACTTCAACCACTCTAAGCTTAGTGTTGTGCCCTACATAACTAGAATTTGTAGACACTACAATCCTAAACTAGTATGCATAAAAGGAACATGATGAATTGGCAGTGGAGCCAAAGGAAATCACACTACTTTGGCCAAAGTATTCTCACCCAGTATTTTGAGTGGCAGTCATCCTATTCACATACACTACTCACTGATAAATTTTGACCCAATTTTCAACGAAAGGTCGTTGGAATTTCGACAAAATTTCGTCGAAAAATCGACAAAATTTGAAACGTCGATTTCTCACCCTGCGGTCGATCCTAGGTCAAAAAATCGATGTTTCAAATTTCTTCCATTTTTCGACTAACGATCGTCGAAATTCCGACAAACTTTCGTCAGAATTCCAACAAACTTTCATCGGAAATTGGGTCAAAATGTATCAGTGACTCTAGCTCAATTTGACTTTGGGCCATTATAATCTATGCATAGATAATTTCCTTCAATAGGTAATCATTAACCTCAAAAGTATCCTATTCCCAGGTTTTCTCATAAAAAAATGGTGTCCCTACCAATAAATTATAAGCATAAGTTACCCCCTTCAATGGATATTTTAATCCTAGGTATAACATATGAGATTTCTAAGTCTATAAAATACTTTGCATAAAATGACTTAACAAGCTATTCTTGTTTCATCAATCCTAGTATATAATACTATAGACGATAAGCAGTCACTCCTTAGGAAATCATATCAATAAGACTATTTTTCTTTCCAATAAGCAAATAGATTATTACTCTATTTCAATAATCAAATGTAATTCCAAATAAAACACACAAGACATTCAATCTTTCAAAAAATAGATTAACATAGAGAAAATATAATTGTATGCCTATTAATCACTTTAATACAATTGACTCATTGGTTCTTAAGCTTGTACCCCTCTTAAAATCATCTTAGTGACAATTCCCTCTCAATCCTCTCACTATAGTTTCCTCACAAAATACCTCTCAGCAAAATAAGAATATCTCAAATAAAATGCAACAGAATGGAGAAGCGTAATATTGCATAGTAGAAGTGTATTCAAATGAGGTACTTGGGTGCCTCTATTTATACCCAAAAACCATCTATAAACTACAAAAAATGCCAATGAAATGACACTTCTTAGTTTAATTTCATCGACTCGGCTTGATAATAAAAAGGTGGCAAATTCCTAACTCAATACTCACCCAAACAGGACAACAAGTCGATTCTTTTCTTCCCAACAACATGTTGAATAATTCATATTATACATGTTCTAATCTGGAAATTGACTTATAGACTCAAGAGACTTCTAAATGAATCACAGAGCTCATAATATGCTGCCAGCAATTCACCATATTCCATATTTACTAGCTCGTTGTTTAACAAAAGAATAAGTCTATACTCATTTGGTTGTGTTTCACTTTGCTAACTTGGTCTATGCCAAGGTATTCGACACATATCATTGAGTCGAATTCCCTTATAATATCATGGCTTTATCATTTAACTCAGCACGTTACTTGTGCACAACACTTTACATTATGCTTTATAAACTATACACGGTACATTTAAACTTATGCATTTCCATTGCTTTTATCAATGATATATGTGGTTTAATACTTAGCATTGTGCTATATTTACATTATATTATCCTTATCATTTATTCAATAAATCGACCAATAGTATATATATATTGGGTAAAAGTATAAATTTGTGTCACTTTTGGCCAACTTATCAACATAAGTGAATTTTAGTATTTATAATTAAAAATCAATTTTGGTCAACCATATGATGTAGTAAGATTCATTCCAGATAACTTAAATATCTCCACAACTTTTCGAATTTTAATTGTTGGCTAAATGCATATGTAGCACCACTTTGAGGCCAGTTTACTAAAAAAATAAAATTATTTAAAAAATTTAATGTTTCAACAACTTCTACTCATATAAATAACATTTTTCTAAAAATGTAAAAATACTCTTTTATAGATCCATAAGGTTAATTCTCAAATATATATTTATTTTAATAGTTCAGTTATTATTAATATTTAATTTTTAATTTTTACTAAAAGTAGGTTATTAGCACAAAAATGTTAGGTTGATTACCATGTCAAGAAAAATACTAAAACTTATTATTTAAAAAATATGATGCACTAGATAAAAGAATCTAGATTAAGATAGTATAATTCTTTTTCTATTTTAGATAAATATTGAATATAAAAGTTGACATCAACTGGAACAGTCGTGTTTTAGTACAAGCACATTTAAATATTTACGTAAAAACATATATTTATTAAAATTGCAAAAAAATATATATCCATACCCTAAAGTTTCAAATTATAAATATATGCAAAAAACTTGAAGGAAAAAAAAAAAAATTTACTATATAAAGTTTGACGTCTCATGTAACGTCATTTTTCAGCATTTTATCAACAACTAAATTATAGTGTTAATTTATACAAAACTATATTCAAATTAATTTTTAATTTTGTCAAAAAAATACAAACATAAAATATACTAAAAAATACACATTTTACTCATTTACATCATTTAAAAATTCAAAACATATATGCCACTTTCTAGTGATTCAATTTTAAAAGTTAGATCGGTGTTAGTTGTTTCCTTTATAAAAGTGTGACACAAATATAATATATATATATATAATATATAAATATATAAATATAATATATATATATGTGTGTGTGTACATATATATAACATTAATAAATAGAATTTAACACTATTTATATATATGTATATATATATTCTTTGAGAAATAAGTTTGTCTAAATAATCCACTTGATATTCGAATGAATGAGATCAAGTTAACATTTCATACATAATATCGTATGTATATAGATATCTATATTCATGTATATGTACATATTCATATATCAACATACTCGTATGGACATTCCCATTTGTCAACACATACACGTATATCAACATGTGTATATATATGTATATAGATCTCATATATATATATATATAATCATATAAACAATTGCTATCTTATCAATGGGTATATATACATGTGATGTATATATACATACATCTCTTATTGTCCTTTCGATATCACCATGTCCATGAGCAATTTGTCCATGAGGATGTGTAGGTATGTCTACTTACATATTCTCATGTATGTATTATCTCACATATATGGGTTATCGTCAACATGCATATGTATACATATATATACATTTTATGTATATATATCGTATCAATCAAGTTAAGAAATATAAATAAGAACTCACATACACCAAGAACTAAACACAATCCAAGAATTCTCTTAATAGAAATCAAGACCCTTCCTTCCTAATGTAAACACATCATACTAAAGGATGACTTACCAATTCTCAAAACTATAACTTGAGTCAACCATTCTATAAGTGAGTGTGTGTAAGATCAGTTTAGGTTCCATTACAACCAAGTTCTTCTCCTGAGTGATACTTCCCCTTGCTTTCAAAGGATTGACTCTAAATTGGCATTTATCTTAACAAATTTTTATAGTAGTCAATCGTTCATCAAAACAAGCATTTGCATTATACATTTCATAGTTAGAATATCAAATTCAATAACCATTTATTCTAGATATCTATTCCATCATATAACATCAAATGAACATTCATTAATAACTTTCCAATGATTCAAATAAATAAAGTGCAACCATATATATATATTACCAATCAAAATTTAAAACGCATTCACATATGCATTATTTTCTCTAACATAGTAATAGTAAATAGGTAAACGCACAATGGGGTGTAACATCATTTCACTCAATAGCTTCCCTCTTCCTATGTTTCAAAGACTTGAAAGGTAGCCTTGTAGCCATGAAATTTTGAGATGTTGGTCTTCATGATACTATAAGTAAATAATAGTTAGTATCATCTAAAGAGATGAAATCCTCTTGCGCAAAAGAATAGTTTCCATCCAAATTCGATGGTGAGGAGTTTCTTTCCTCAAAATCTTCAAGGTGGTGAGATTTTCTATTGATATTACAATAAAGCAACAAAACATTCATTTTGAAAGTGTGTAGAATTAAGGCATGGAATGACTAGTTTGCACTTAACACATATATAGATAGATTTTTCAATACAACACTTCAAATTTTAGTTTCAATCTATTGGGTAAAAATTATGCAATCACCACAGCCTAGATTTCAACCACAGTTGTGTGAGATATAATCTCTCCTCTCAGAAAGGGGAGGCACCCTTCTTACTACTTACAGAAGCTAAATAAAACTAACTAAATATTCACAAAGTGTACACTACAACTACGAGATGGGGGGTGTGTGTCACATTCATACTTCTCTCTTTTTTCAAAGAATATTTTTTACAATGCTTCATAGTTGATAGTTTTGATTCAAAATAACTTTAAACTAAAAACAAGCAGTAATTCCAATACCTCTATCTTGTAAAAGAAAAGCGTAGAGATGCCAGGTATGATAATAATAACAATAAAATGGAAAAGGAAAGCTCATGAAGGCACAAATTTTTTATGTAGCTTTTTCACTAATGGATCTGTGAGAGGTGTACCATTTGTCGTATTAGAAGCACAAAGTCTTCTAGATACAATAATTCCACAAAAAACGTGAATAATTACAAGCACAAAGTCTTGTAGATCATCCAACAATAGTTAACCAAAAATAAACGTAAATTCAAATAAAGAATGTAACACAAAATTTACATAAATTTATTTGAATCCCTTCAGATCTCATCTACTAATCACCACCAATATAATCAATCCACAAGATTATTCATTCCAACACAAAGTTTGGTATGCAATTCTCTTCTTTATTGATCAGATTTTCATTCACTAAAATGAATACAAAGTTTCACAAATCTGCTTCAAAAAGAGCAACACTTTGTTGAAAAATACTAAAAGGTAATGATTACAATAGGAATCCCTCTTATTTATAAAGGAGAGGGATGAGAAAATCTAGGAAATTGGTTGAGTAAAATTAGGAAAGTTAGGTGAGCTAATTTAGAAAAATCTCACTTAACTTTGACTTAGTCAAAATGTAATCCATTTCTATGAAACTACATCTCATATTTTTAATGTAATTATATTTTCCAAAAAGACATTTAAGATGCCAAAAACTATTTACAAGATACATAAAGGGAAGCATCAAAAATTTTAACACTGGAGATCAAGATTCTTCATGGTTCCTTGCTTTGGGCATGGAATTCTTCATACTTCTTCTTGATCTCCTATATGAACTTAACATCTGGGGTGATTGTGTGATCTACAAGGGTGTGAATTCTTGTGATTGACCTCCGGACGGGTGAATGGATTTTCTTGCACCTATGAATATGTGTGTTGAGATTATCAATGGTCAGTCATATATCACAAATGACGTGTATGGAGTCTTTGGAAAAACTGGAATACTCCACTTGTTGCATGACGACTTCTTTGTAAATCTTGGAAAGTTCACTAGCTGGAAGTAAAATCCAGCTTTCTTCAAGAAGCTTACCTGGAAATTCCTTGATTCCCTTCTCCAAGATAGCACGATGTCCTTTGACATCTTCTTGTACATGGTGAAGATCTTCAATAAGAGATTTGATCACATTGATGTGGTGCTTGAGTGATTCTCTTACCTCTACATATTTTTCCTTGTCGGGAATTATACCAAATTGCACCAATTTTCTGAGCTTTGACCAAAATGATAGGCACTCTTCCATCCCTTTTTACTCTTGAGTAAGAGCACTTTCCTCCTTATCAAGCTTTGATTTGAGCTTGTCTATTTGTGTGGCCTTTTCATTTGCAACAACTATTACCTGTGATCCATCTTATATTAATTCATCAATGAAATCACAATGCTTTACCTTTAGAGGCAAACTTTTATGCCTTTTGTACTGTTGGTTCTTCTAGGTTATCAATAGCCATGAGTTGGATATTTCCTAAAGAGTTTGCAAGTTTCCTCAAAACAGTTGCATATTGTTTGGCCTTTTTTTTGTACATGTCCTATGCTTCCTCCATTTTGTCAAGCCTTCTTGTCAATGAATCCAAGACTACTTGTGCATCTTCCTTTGCACTTCCATTCGTGGCCTTGCCAAGATAGACCCTTGTTATAGTGTAATCCTCCATATTCACATATCCTTCCTCTTGAGGTGGTATACCAATCTCTACATATTTTTTACCTTATTTGTCAACGTGGAGTCTGGAATGTACCTTTGCCTTTTTCTTCCCCTTGGCTTTTGGAGGGGCTATCTCTTCAATACCAAGTTCCTTTGGAGAGATCATCTAATTTTTCTTCATCGATACTTGAGATACCAACCAATGGGGAAGAGAAGAAGTAGGAGCTTCTTGGATGATTGTCAATTCTTTTGTCACAGTCACTTATATTGAAATGACTAGTATGGTGACAATTGGAGTGGTGTTTTTCATGACTGCACTAGTAGATTGCACACCAAGTTGACCATGCAAGGATTCATGCATGAATCTGTTGAATTCAGCCTCAAAAGTGATGTCATAGGAGGGAGATGACAAGTTGGGAATGGATGATGGAGAACTTGTCAAAATGACAATTATTTGTGTATTTGAAATTGATGGAGGAATATCAAGTACGGTTGATGTTGCAGGAGGGATGGAGACATCCACTGCATGTATGGTAGATGTGGGAAGAGGTGATTTAGGAAAAGGTGGTGGTGGAGTGTTTGGATTAGGAGGTGTGGGAGGAACATTTGAAATTACGGGTGATGACATGTGGGGAAAGTCTTCAACAACATTCTCATGTGGAGATAGAGTTTTTTCTTCACCTTGCCTGAGTTCCTGATTATTAACTTCTTGTTCTTCAGACTCTTGTTCACCTTCACACTCTTGTTCACGTCGGGAATATTCTTCCTCATTAGAGTCTTCTTCTTGAGAATCTTCTTCTTCAGTAGATTCATCACTTGAATTTTCTTCTTCTCCAGAATCTGTCTCTTCAGAAATTGGCCCTTTTCCTTTTGAGTGAGATGTTTTAGATTTTTTGGGTTCTTCTTCTAGAACTTCCCGCATATCCTTTCTTCCAACAGAAAATTTTATTCTACAGCCTCTTTGGGAAGAAGAGGGAATAGCTGCCTTCTTATCTTTTGTGTGAAGTTCGTATTGTGGGTTGATTTTTGCTCTGGGTATTTCTCCTTCTAACTTTGTCTTGAAGGATTTCATCTGGAAACCATGTTTTTGTAACCACTCTTCAATGTTAGCCAATATGGGAGCAAGCCTTTCCCTGATGGAGACACGTTCCTTCTTTGACCACTGTACTACAGGCAAGGGTTTCCTATAAATCTCATCTTCATCATAGGCAACATTCATAATGTCACCAAGATCTGTGAAATTATCTAGTATATCAAAAACACCAAGATCCTTGATATGTTGCATAGCTAGCCTGCAATAATCCATTTTCCGGATAGCCTCTTCATCTCTATAATCAGCCCAGATGTCCTCAAAGCTATATTTATGGTTGTGATCCTTTTTCAACTTATTTTTTACATTTTAGAAATCAAAGTCAAATCTAGTTTTATAGGTCCTTATTGTCATGACCTGCATTTTTGCAGACTAATTTTGATTTTTACGCACTATTGATGGTATATCTACCAATCGGCAGTGGATACTTGAATCCTGGTTTGTTGATCCTCATTCATTCTATGTGAATTGAAATTAATTTTTTTCATAATTCCATGAGTACCCACTTGTTTGAGGGATATCTGGGAAACATGTAAGGGCACCTAGTGTAGCATCCTACCCTCATGTAAGTGATAGTTCGAAATTGTAAGAATATGCACCCAACCTTTCTCACCACTTTATAGGCCAAGTCTAACACACTCTTCTTTTCGAGAGTTGGATCAAAACTATATAGCCTTGGTGCTAAGAAGGCATCAGTGACCCTTCTGAAATCGTGAAGACTCTCCTTCAGCTCCAATTGATAGAAATACTTGTACATTAGTACATAGTGTCGATTTGCTTTTGTGGAAATTCCAGGGAATTGTCTCATCATGACTATGGCATAAACCAAATAAGAATTCATATAGAACTTCAAAGTGGTTGGCACATTAATCAGCTACTCATGGATCTCATCACTTATTTGAGCTCCCTAGTCAATATGAGCCTTATTTCTCCATATGATCTGAATGTATTCATACATCCATTCATTAAAATGAGACGATTTCGGTAAGCCCTTGACCCTGCTCAGGAGAGTGATCATGTCCCTGACATACTCTTTGAAGTCACTTTTTGGAAGTCCTTTGGCCATCTCGAGATAGTATGCCTAGGTTCTTTCAACCACTAAATTTTTATCAAGTTCTTAGCCTTATTGGGATTTGATTCATAGACTTCTTGTGCCTACTAAATAGAAATCTCTATGTATTGTTCCATGTGTGGAACTCTGAAAACAATATCAAAGAACTCGGGATCAAGTCTTATAATCACCTATCCAGAGGAGTCTATTACACTTGTGCTTTCCCTAATGTAATGGGATGCAACTTGGAGGATGAATTTTGTATTGTGTGCAAAATTCAAGAATGTGGACACCAAATGTAGATTACTATGTATAATGGCTCTCAAGGAGTCTTCAAGAGTCTTTTTCTCAGTCCTTTTCATGACGTCTTCAAGGTCCTGATGACCGACCTTGGTGTCCTTTATTTCATCTACCTTGGAGATCATTACTATAGGTTGGAAAACACCTTTATACTTATATTTCATCTTGTGTTTTTTTTTGGAAGAAAATGGAGGCTTCTTAGCTATCATCTAGAAGCAATTGGATCAAAGATGTCACCTTGAGGATCACTTAATGATCTCTGGAAATAAATTGCAAGGATGGTGAATCAATAGGCGTTATCAGAGAAAGAAGCATTGGGAAGTGTGAATCAAGCAAACAATATTAATCATGTTTGAAAAGAGAAACTAGGCACAAAAAACAATGCAAGAGCAAAGAAACAAGGTTCGGAGTGAAAACGAAGTGGTTTGAAAGCGTCTAAGGAAAAAACTACCAAATATGTAGGAGCACTGATTCAGTGCTCCTACACTTAGAGAGGTGATTTCAGATGTAAGGGCACTAAAAATCAGCACCCTTGCATCTTCTTTGTAAAGTTTTTCAAAATGTGTTGAGGCACTGAAAATTAGCGCCCTAGCACTTGGTCTTTTACTTAGAGAAAAATGGGAAGTGTACAAGTGGGTTTTTTAAGCGCTAGTGCACTTGGCGGAAAGTGAACTCCATGTAGGAGCAGTGATATTCACCACTCCTACACTTAGAGTTAGTGTAAAAAATGTTAAAGTGTGATGGCACTAAGTTTCTTCACTTGGGCATCTTGAATGAATCAAATGCGATGAAGCCGTCATTTTGAATCCAAGGATCAAAAATCTCATCTCTTGGACATTTTGTTTGAAGGACCAAAGACACACAGAGGGCAAAGAATTGTTCAACGAGAAAGATACATTGGAGAAAAAGATAATTTATATTTTTTAAAAGCTAGGGCACAAAAAAGGAAAGAAACACGTAGGGAAACAATGAAGGCACACAACATAGAGACTTAGCTAAGTGAAAACTACACACAAAGCAAGCTAGTTTAAACATAAACATGTAGACAAGATCTACAAGAAACTTACAATTCTTTACATCTCTGCAAATGAATGGGAAAGAATAAAATGTGGTGAAACGAATAATACATACCTGCAAAAATGCAAAAAACCCTAACTCGAATGCAAGCTTGGAGAAATCTTCAAAATCGTGTTTGCAAGAGGTTGGTGATCACCCAACACGATGAAGAGGAGAGAAATGGTAAAATATAATGAAGTTAGATCAATCTCAAATGACTTAAAAGTCACTTAAAAGGTGTCATTAATGAACTTTAAGTCATGCATCAATTAAGGTGCATTAAAGGGGGAAACTGTAAAAAGTGCACTAGCGTCTAAAATCACCGCCTGTGTCATCTTTGACTAAGTATGGGGGAAAAAATGCACAAGCGCTAAAACTCAGTGCTTGTGCACCAAAAACTGAATTTTGGAAAAAATTTACAAGCATTGATTTTTAGCGTGTGTGCACTTGACTCTTAGAGACATTACATCAAAGTGTAGGAGCATTGTTTTTTGGCACTCCTACACTTTTCACAATTTTGACTAAGTATTGACATCTATACCTTGTGAAGATATTTGTTTCGAAGGTCTTTGATAGATAGATGTAGAGGAACACTCAAACGTATTGTTTGAGACTTTGGAACACACTTCAAGGTGAAATGAAATTCACCTTATTTTACATGCTTGAACATCACGAACCTATGAAGCTGACAAGTTTTATAAGGGGTTATTTGTGGATCGAGCGTTGTTAGATTCCATGATAACAATTGGCTCCTATTGGGGATCTTCCTTCAACCATTCTTTGAAATGAATGAAGGGAGAATAAATATAGAATTCAAGTGCCTTTATCCATCCATTGGGCTTGGAGTTAGGCGACAATGACAAAAAGACTTAAAACAAAGACAAGGACTAAAAGTAAAAAATATTTATATTTGAATGCATGCCACTTTATTGTGTAAAATGCTTGAGATGTTGCCCGTTGTGAGGAAGCGAAAATAGCGTTCCATCCTCATAGGACAACAAGAAACTATTTCCACCATGTAGATGATGAACCTTAAAAGGTCTCATCCACAGTGAATCAAACTTTTTGTGCATACCTTTTGGTTCTCTTCACTTGTCCCATAGTAGAACAAGACCACCAATTTTAAAATATTGAGACTTGGCCTTCTTTTCAAAAATATTCTTGACCTGGTCTTGATGTTCCACGATGCAGTTGGCCACCTGAACTCGATTCTCTTCCAATTTAGAGAGATACATAATGCGCTTTTCAACAAAGTTATCAAAAGTCTCGTCCTCAGTGGCCTTAGCCAATTTGAGGGTTGGAAATTCCAAGGTTATGGGAATCTCAACATTCAACCCATACAAGAGCTAAAAGGGAGACATACCAATAGCCTACTTCAGAGTTATTATGTCTACCTATAAAGCATCGTACAAAGCTTTGTGCCACAAACGTTGATTCTTTTCCACCAGCTTGTGAATGATAGTTACCATTTTTTTGTTGCTCGACTCGGCCTGACCATTACCTTGTGGATAATAGTCGGAAGAGGGTGACAAAGTTATGTCATGTTCAAAATAGAACTCAGTGATCTCACTTGACGAGAAGGAAGAAGCGTTGTTAGCAATAATTTTATTCGGCACGTCGAACCTGGAAATGATATTCTCTTTTAAGAAATTACACACTACTTCAGAAGTAGCACGCTTAGTCAAAATTGCTTCCACCCACTTGGTGAAATAATCAATTGCAATTAGGACATAGGTGTGTCCAACACTTGATGATGGATTTACTACACCGATGAAGTCAATTCCCCACTATTGGAAGGGTTCTTCAATAACAACTAGTTCTAGGGGTAAATCCGCCAACTTTGGCTTTCCCACAAATTGTTAACATAGCTTACACTTACACACCCAAGGGAACACATCTTGAAAAAGTGTGGGCTAGTAATACTTTGCTCTCAAAATTTTGTGAGCATTCAATGGTGCTGAAAAAATTCCTCCACATGTTAAGTCATGATATGACTTTAGCAATATTTTTTGTTGTTCTTGATCAACACATCACAAAAAGGTCTCATCCAAGGCATGCTTGTACAAACCATTGTCCCATAAGATGAAGTTTGCTAATTTTAACTTGATGGTCCTTTCTCCTTTGGAGTTAGATGATCGGTACATTCCCCATAAGTGAGGAAATGGGCGATATTGGAATACCATTCATTAGTGGTGTTGATGAACAACACCATGGGAAGTTCACTTGAATCTACCTCTTCATTTTTTGAAACTTCTTCATTTTTTGAAATTTCCTCATTAGGATTATTTTCAATGATAATTTGACACAGCCCACGTCCCCATATCAACTTAGTAGGTTTTATTTCCAAGTCATAATCCTGAATCTTGGCAATCCAATTGCCTTTTTTCATTATGAACTCCCATTGTGTTAAGATGGACTTAACAGTTGAATGTGGGACTAGAACTTTGACATGGCTATTTAGAATTTAAAACCGAAAGTGTTTAATAGCTTTGACCATAATGAAAGCATATTTTTCCATCTAGGAGTATTTCAGCTCATAATTCTTTAGAGGGCAGCTCACCAATGTAATCGCAGATTCAAAACCCTCACTATTTTCTTGCACCAAAATTGTTGAAAGTGTATGCTCAAAAGCATAACTGTACATGATGAATTCTTTGGTGTAGTTAGGATATACCAACACTGGCACATGAGCAATGGCCTCCTTGATGTCATCAAACAAAACCTTCCCTTTTTTGTCCAGTGAAAACTAGTATTGTCTTTCATCATATTAACAATATGACGAGTCTTCCCTACAAAGTCTAGAAGGAACCTTCACAAAACATTTACCTTGTCGAAGAAGGAATGGACAGCCTTCTTGCTTGATGGCAAGGTAAGTGATTTGATACTATTTACTCTTTCTTAATCAATTTTTACATCACACCTTACAATATTATTTTAGCTTCACACATGTCCATGCTTAGTTCCCCCCCTATAACATCACTGATGAGGTTGAATTCAATAGGTTCATGCATGAATCCTTGCATGGTCAACTTGATGTGCAATCTACTAGTGCAGTCATGACAAATACTACTCCAATTTTCACCATACCAATCATTTCAACAAAAGAGGTTGTGATGAAATAATTGCCAGCTATCCAAGAAGCTCATACTTCTTCTCTTCCCCCTTGGTTGGTATCTCAAGTATCAAAGAGAAAAAATAAAATGATCTCTCCAGAGGAACTCGATCTTGAAGAGATAGCCCCTCCAAAATCCAAGGGGAGGTAAAAGGAAAAGGTACATTCCAGACTCCATGTTGAAAAATTAGGTCAAAAATATGTAGAGATTGGTAGACCACCTCGAGAGGAAGGAGATGTGAATATGGAGGATTACACTGTAACAAGGGTCTAGCTTGGAAAGGTCACAAATGACAATGCAAAGGCAGATGCACAAATAGTCTTGGATGTGTTGGCAGGAAGGCTTGACAAAATGGAGGAAGCCCGAGACATGTACAAATAAAAGGTCGAACAATATGTAGCTATTTTGAGAAGAATTGCATTTACTCTTCAAGAAATATCCAACTCATGGCTATTGAAAACTTGGAAGAACTAGTAGTACAGAAGGCAGAAAAATTTGCCTCCAAAGGTAAAGCATTGTATGATTTCATTGATGAATTAATACAAGATGGGTCACAGGAAATAGTTGCTACAAATGAAAAGGCCACACAAATAGCCAAGCTCGAATTAGAGCTTGATAAGGAGGAAAGTGCTCTTACTCAATAGAAAAAAGAGATGGAAGATTGCCTATCATTTTGGTCACAAATGAAATAGGCAAAGCTCAACAAATTGGTGCAAGTTGGGGTAATTCCCGACAAGGAAAAATATGTAGAGGTAAGAGAATCACTCAAGCACTGCATCAATGTGATCAAATCTCTTATCGAAGATCTTCAACGTGTACAAGAACATGTCGAAGGACATCATGCTATCTTGGAGAAGGGAATCAAGGAATTTCCAAGAAAGCTTCTTGAATAAAACCAAATTTTCCTTCTAGCCACTGAACTTTCCAAGATTTACAAAGAAACCATCATGCAACAAGTGGAGTATGCTAGTTTTTCCAAACCCTCTATACATTGACTTTTTGATATACTGCTAACCATTGATAATCTCAATGTCAGCCTCCTACAATGATTTCAATAACTAAGCCTTTACAGCCATGATTCAGAGATTGGACATCTAACCTGAATAGCCATTTTAACCATCATGAAGGTACATTTAAATTATCAATCCAGGGACATGAACTTGAAATGGATTAGCACAGTATGTGCATTAGGAACTTCAAAGTAGTCATCTTCATTCTACAACTAAGAAAGACTTACTAACTTGAAATTAAATTGCATGGAAAGAAACAAAGTAAATTTTGAACATTACTCAACAATAAAAATTAAACTAAACATGCATGATAGGAATGAAAATCTTAGCACCAAACAAGAAAATACTCTACGTGTTTTAGAATGGAATTCTAGTGGCTATAGGAACAGTCATAGAATGGAATTCTAGTGGCTGTAGGAACAGTCACAGAATGGAATTCTAGTGGTTGTAGGAATAGTTAGTGCTAGATTCTTAACTAGGTACTAAACAAAAGCTAATGCTAATCTTAACTAAACTAAAGAAATGTATTACTCACCAAGTGGGCCCCCTTGGATGAGTATCCTCTAAAACTAATGTAAACTCAGATACTCAACTCAGAATCTCATTTTCATTCATTGGAAAGTGCAAATACAAAAGAGTATGTTTGATTACCAGATTGTACAATAGCTTGGTGATCAACCCCTAAAGAAGGAGGATTTGAACCTTATTCATCAACTAAACAGGGTAGTCAACTCCCATTAACTGAGAGGATGCCATTTAGGGAAAGCAAAGAAGAGAGTGGAAGAGTGGTTACACATACAGGGGAATCCGTTCAGAAATATATTTCCAAACACGGACTCGACTACTATAGTAACTCCCGTATTGCTCATTCTCATTAAAGATTGGCATAAGGCAGTTACATGCAGCTGACATAGGAATCTCCTATCATTTTCCTCCGTTGACCTTCATGCGTTTCCACTGTGTGACTAGCTAACGGCTACATTTCTCAACTTAGAATTCTCAATCATGTTTTCATGGCAATTTCAATACACAAAATAATTGCAAGATTAACCACATGCAAGATTAATATAGATAGTCCACATAATAGGTTAATATCATTAAAACTAGCAAAAATGGAATTAAACCCAAATGTCTTATGGTTTGAGAGAAACTATATAAAAGTATCATCATGTAATATCAAAGTCCATGGTAACTTCAATAAATAAACTATAGATTATACCCATAACTAGACCAAAAACTAGACTCATCACTCCCCTCAACCTAACTTTTTTGGGTCCTCCAGCAAGGGAAGAGTTATGCTTCTGCTTGGTCAAGGCTCTGAAATTTGCAACTGATAACTATCCAATATCAGTATCTGCTATGGGCGAATCAGGGTTCCAATAGAATCCTCCCAATTTGTCAAGTCTTCTCCAGCTTTGTTGTTCCTCAACAATGTCATACTAGTAGAACACAAAATTTGGTATAGGCCACATGAGGATAGGAGCCTAAAAATTCACGGGAAGCCATTCTCGTCCCTTTTTCTCCCAATCTAAATGTAACTTTCAATCCTTTCTATTGTAGTAGCATATTTTTGGATGGAACATGGTTCAGCTTGCTTCAGCTCATCGATTGATATGTTCCATCTCTGGAAAAAGTATCCTCTCATAGTGTCCTCTTTCGTTGTTGTTTTGACCTCATACTCACTATAAACTGCCTCAATCCAAGGCATAATCTTGTTACCATAGCTCGATCTGAAAATAATTCTATTCCAACAAATGTGAATGTCCTTGGGGTTTCTTGATTCAGCTCTAATGGCCAGGGGAATATTGGATTCCTTCCCCTTATAAGAATTATATTGTTCACCCCAGCTAATCTCATTTTGTACCCAAGACATGAATGCTCTCAATTAGATGTCCCCCACATACAACACTGGGTTCCAATCTTGGTCTTTAGTTACAGTTTTTTTGTGTAAATAAAATTCATATAATAATTTTTCATCTTAGGGGAGGCAACTCTATAAGCATTAAAAAAAATTGTAGGAGTTTCAATAGAGGGGTTCAAACGTGAGATGATTCTTGAAAATTTAAAGGAGAGATATTTCTATTTTAGGTGTAGAGCATAAACCCGTGGAGGGATTTTGTATTCTAGGATTTGTGGCACCAGGGTTGCAACACCGCTCACCCTCTCCTTCAAAAATACAATCTCTTCATTCTTTTCTTCAATGATCTCATCCCTCTCTTGGATTTTCCTTTTCAATCTTTCCTTTTCATTCTTCCACTCCTCCTCTCTTCTTTGTATCTCTTTCCACAAATTCAAAATTGTTGCATGCACCAAAAAATCGGGAGGTTTATGATTCCTATCAAGGTTTTTGCGGATGCTTTCTCTCCATATAGAATTATTTGCATAGATTCAAGATGTCCCATTGGTTCAGGCTGTAGAAGTACAATTTATCTTTCCTCCTCTTGTTGCAGGGCCTCTTGTTCACGTTCTTGTAGTTGTTGCAGGAACTCTTGATCTATTTCTTTATTTTGCTATAGGAACTCCTAGTCATGGTCTTGCTGTAGGAACTCCTGACTTTCTTCATGTTCTTGAATCTCAACTTCTTCTGCAAGGGCAGCAAGATCCTCTAAGGTTATTTTTGTTGCCTAATCGAATATATTTTCTTCTTCTACATTTTCTTGCTCCATTGGATCTTCAGTGCTTTCACACAATGTCCCACCAAGCTTAGGGTTTTTCTGTGAAGGCATATCAACAGCCGATTTTGCTTTCTTGAGAGGGATCTTACATTTTTCTTTGGTTGCAGGATGAATAGTGTCAGTCTTTTTTTTCTAAGGACTTGGCGCCTCTCTTTGCATGGGCTAATTTTTTCCTTTCCTTGCTTCTTCCTCCCTCTTTTGTGCCCTTGTTCTTATTATAGTTTCTAGTGGAACATCATCATCATCAGAATTTGATGAAGAATTTTATCCTTCAGAATGCTCAGGCTCAAAGGAACTAACATCTATAGTCCTTTCTTCAGTAGGAGGATTCACACCAGAGTTAGCACCAGAGGTTGAAGCACTAGGGGTGTCTTCAACCATGCTTAATTTTTTGCTAGACCTACGTCTCTGAAGTGAAACCCTAGGTTGTGACTGCTCACGTCTAAATTGATAAACTTTTATAAAATCCTCCTAGGCCATTCCAAGTGTTGTATCATACAGAGATTTTACAACCGAAAATTTAATTAGACAAGGTGGGAAACAAAGTTGTCCCTACCTTTTTTAGTTTACGTTTCCATGATGGAGAGAAGGTTGTACAAGACATTGGGCACATTCATCCTCCTCCCATGCCTCATATGACTCAATAGTTTGAAATGCACCAAATGTAGGTTCAGTAGTCGACTCTCACAAGTGATATATATGATAATGTGAAAGCTACCTGCTTCCATGGCTCAAGTAGAGAGAGTCTTTTAGCACCATGTTTTTCAATAGTCATTAGAGGATCACCATACATCATGAATATAGCCCCGGTTGTCCTGACGTCTCTAAAAATAGGGTAAGATTTTCCATCAACAAGTAACCCTGAAACTTTTGTAATTTGTTCCTTCGTTGCCACGACCTCTAACCCTTTTACTGTGGCCTTTCCTTCTAAAAATATATGGAAAACTCTAATGCAATGCCTTCGTCAAAACCGTCTAGTTTCAGGATATAGTCCAACTAGCCACAATTTTGAAATTTGGCCAGGCATTATGCATCCTGCAATAAAGCATCATGAACTGAGGGCTCATTTCGAATGACTCTACCTCCCATTATCTGTAATCAACCTATTACTCTGCAAAATTTCCTTCTGTAGTTCTCATCTATAAGAAAATTCCTTTTTTCTCACCTGCTAGCTAAATTGTTGATTGAATTTTCCTTTACTCTGTTTTTACCATTTACCATTTTCATCTCAAGATTATGACAGGGTCAATAATGGTAAGGAATGGTAATAAAAGGGAGTTATGATGAAAGGAAATGGCAGTGGCAATTTAGTGTCACATCACATATGTGAGCCGTCTTTTATTTTAAATTTTAAATTAGCTCAGCAAGATTTGCTGACACAAGAAATCATGGACTAACATGTGGCAATATATCCGCATCTTTCTTACCCCTCTCCCCAACCTAAATTTGGACATGTGTCCACACATGCGAGATGGTAGCAGTGATTTGACAAGGGGGTTATAAAAATTATGTGAATGTCCATACTAACATACATTGATTAAATCAAATGCTCTAAAAGATAATTAATAATGCAATTAATGTGGGGTAAGTGCACCAATCTATGACACTTTTGGCTCTTAAGATGCCACTTTTTTTCTAAAATCAGCAAAATCTGATTTGCACGAGAAAATGAAGATAGTTGCGCTCAAAATTTCAAGAAGCGAAAAGAACAAAAGTATAAGTGCTCTGAGTCTACTTTCTAAGCTACTATTTTTTTTTGAAATTAATGAAGATTAAGGGTCTCAAAAAGGGGGGGTCCAAAACAAGTCCTGTTTTTATCAAAAAGAATAGCATAGCACCTAAGGGATCCCCCCTTTTTGATTAACTTTTTTTTAGAATTTCAAAAATCCCAACGGTGAGAAACTAGATAACACCATGTAGTTTATCCTCTTTTATTCGAACAATTTTTTTAATGAATATATAATATTTTTATGAATTTTCAAAGTGGACACATCCTTAAAAATTGAAATTTGAGTGTGCTTCCCTCCAAATTTTTTGAAAACTAATCGAAAATTGATAATTTTTTTCATCATGTGTAGAATGGAGTCTAGTTTTAAAAAATGTAATTTGTTTCAAGTTTCGATGAATGTGTAAAAATCTATCCTAAACCTAGCACATGTTGGTTTTTGACCAAAAATGAAAGCATTTACAATAGAAGGCATGGATCAAAACCTTAACTAAATCAAAATGAAAAAAGAATTATATATTTAGATAGCTAAGAGAGAGTTTAACGTCATCACGTTTTTTTTATAAACTTACATTGAAAGACATGCAAATGAGACGGGGAGCATGGAGGAAAATATGAGAAAATTTGGAAAATTATGTTAAATAACATGCCTAAAGCAGGCCATTTGGTGAGCGCCAAAAGGCCTACTTTGCATAGAACTAGAATTTCCCCTCTTTGGTGAACAACTTTGATAATGCTTAGAGTGCACAGTTTATGATCGTAGATGGATAGTTGAGGTTTTACCTTTCATACCTTCTCTAACTCATTACCGTAACTAGATAACTCTTTATCCCTCTGAAGTCTCTATCTCTCAGGTCTCACTCCCTCCCATGCAACCTAGACTACTCTCTCAGTCCAATCCCCTCTATCAGGTCTCTTTCCCTCCCACATAGGTACCTAAATAAATCTATCTCACTCCAACCCCCTTTCTCACTCTCCCTCTCTCTCTCCCTCTTTGGTCTTTTTATCTCTCTCACTCCATCTCCCTCTCTTAAGTTGTTATCTTTCTCTCTTTGTCTCTCTCTCTCAAGTCTCTCCCTCATAACCCCTCTCCCTCTCTTAAGTCTATCACTCACTCACTCCCTCTATCTCTCTCTCATTCCCTCTCTCTCTCTCACTCACTCTATCTCTCACCCTCTCTCTCTCACGGGTATCTCCATCCCCCCTCTCTCTCCCACACCCTCTCTCTCACTCTCTCCCACTCTGTCTCTCTCCCTCTCTCTTAGTTCTCTCCCTCCCACCCCCTCTCCCCCTCTCTCTTAGTTCTCTCCCTCCCACCCCCTCTCCCTCTCTCTCTTTTTTAGGTCTCCCCCTCTTACCCCCTCTCCCTCTCACAATCACTCGCTCTATCTCTCTTCCACTCCCTCCCTATCTCACTCCCTCTATCTATCTTCGTCTACCTCTCCATCTCTCTCAAGTATCTCCCTCCCACCACCTCTCCCTCTCTCTCAAGTCCCTCTCTCTATCATGCCCTTTATCTCTCATGCCCTCTATCTCTCCCACTCTCTCTCCCTCTCTCTCTCTCTCAATTCTCTCCCTCCCGCCCACGCTCCCTCCCTCTTTGTCTCTCAATTCTCTCCCTTCTACCCCCTCTCCCTCTTTCAAGCCTCTCTTTGCTTCTCTCACTCACTCCCACTATCTCTCTCCCTCTCTCTCAAATATCTCCCTCCCACCCCTCCCACTCTCTCTCTCTCTCCCTCTATCTCATGTATCTCCCCACATCCCCTCCATCTCTCTTGAATCCCTCTATCCCAAGTACTCCCTCTCCCTCCCACCCCCTCTCCATCTCTCAAGTCTCTCTCTCTCACTCCATGTATCTCTCCCATCCCTCTCTCTCCTACTCTCTTAGGTATCTCCTTCCCACCCCCTATCTCCCACTTTTTATCCCACTCCTCTCTCGGGTGTCTCCCTCCCAACCTCTCTCCCTCTCCCTCTCTCTTAGGTTTCTCCCTCCCACCCCTTCTCCCTCCCCCTCTCTCTCACTCCCTCTATCTCTCTCCCACTTTTTCTCTCTCCCTCTCTCTAATGTCTCTCCTTCCCACCCTATCTCCCTCTTTCTCTCTCTCAAGTATCTTTGTCCTACCCCATCTTCCTCTCTCTCTTTTTCAAGTATCCCCCTCCTACACCCTCTCCCTCTCTCACTCCCTCTCTCTCTCCCTCTCCCTATCCCTCTCTCTCAAGCATGTCCCTCACACCACCTCTCCCTCTATCTCTCTCAAGTAGAGGGTTTAGGGATTAAGGGTTGAGGGTTGATGGATGAAGAGGGTATGTGGGTAGAGGGATTAGGGTATAATGGTTAAGGGTTGAGGGTTGAGGGATTAAGAGGGTATAGGGGTTGAGGGATTAGCGTTTAAGGGTTGAGGATTGAGGGATTAAGAGGGTATGGGGGTTGATGGATTAGGTTTTAAGGGTTGAGGGTTGAGGGATTAAGAGGGTATAGGGGTTGAGAGTGATTAGGATTGGGGTTGAGGGTTGAGGATAAGAGGGTATAGGAGTTGAGGGAGATTAGGGTTCTAGGAGGTTGAGGGTTGAGGGATTAAGGGGGTATAGGGGTTGAGGGATTAGGGTTTAAAGGTTGAGGGTTGAGGGTTCAAGGATTAAGAGGGTAGAGGGTTAGAGGGATTAGGGTTGAAGGGTTGAGGGTTGAGGGATTAAGAGGGTATAGGGGTTGAGGGATTAGGGTTTAAGGGTTGAGGGTTGAGGGATTAAGAGCGTATAGGGGTTGAGGGATTAGGGTTTAAGGGTTGAGGGATTAAGAGGGTATAGGGGTTGAGGGATTAGGGTTTAAGGGTTGAGG
>CM021101.1:677452300-677504005 GCA_007115665.2 Sequoiadendron giganteum | reverse complement strand
TTTAAGGGTTAAGGGTTGATGGTTGAGGAATTAAGAAGGTATGGGGGTTGATGGATTACGGTTTAAGGGTTAAGGATTGAGGGGTTGAGGGATTAAGAGGGTATGGGGGTTGAGGGATTAGTGTTTAAGGGTTGAGGGATTAATAGGGTATGGGGGTTGATGGATTAGGGTTTAAGGGTTGAGGGTTGAGGGGTTGAGGGATTAAGAGGGTATGGGGGTTTAAGGGTTAAGGTTTGAAGTTTGAGGGATTAAGAGGGTATGGGGGTTGATGGCTTAGGGTTTAATGGTTGAGGGTTGAGGGATTAAGAGGGTATAGGGGTTGAGGGATTAGGGTTAAGGGTTGAGGGTTGAGGGTTGAGGGATTAAGACGGTATAGGGGTTGAGGGATTAGGGTTTAAGGGTTGAGGGTTGAGGATTGATGGATTAATAGGGTATGGGGGTTGAGGGATTAGTATTTAAGGGTTGAGGATTGAGGGATTAAGATGGTATAGGGGTTGAGGTATTAGGGTTTAAGGGTTAAGTGTTGAGGTTTGAGGAATTAAAAGGGTATAGGGGTTGATGGATTAGGTTTTAAAGGTTGAGGGTTTAGGGTTGAGGGTTGATAGGGTATAGGGGTTGAGGGATTAGGCCTCACTTATCTCACAATCCCTCTCTACCAGGCCTCACTTACCTCCCACCCTAATTTCTTAGGTCTCTCCTTCCCACCCCCTCTCTGCCACTTTGAATCCCTCTCCTTCTCTCAGGTGTCTCCTTGCTAGCCTCTCACCCTCTCTCTCACTTGGTTTCTCCCTCCCACACCCTCTCCCTCCCCCTCTCTCTCAAGTCTCTCCCTCCCACCCCCCTCTCTCTCTCTCCCACTCCCTCTCTCTCTCACTCCCTCTATCTCTCTCCCACTTTGTGTCTCTCCCTCTCTCTGAAGTATCTCCTTTTTAGAGGAACATATTTGGTGCTCTCTAAATTTGACAAGCACCAAATGGGTTTTACCTTGAAATGGTAAAAAAAAAGGCTTGACCCCGTGATTCAGGCCCACATTCTCCTGTATTTGTTTGGTTCAGTGCTTTATCTGATTCAGAAACACCTTTTTTTTTATGCAGTTGACTTCATATTGTACCAATCTATGCTTGATCCATCACCTTTTTACCACCAATTTGCATGGTAGACAACGTAGAAGAAGACATTTTGAAGTTTCTAAATCATTTTACATTATCTGAGGTAATATATTCATTTTGGTAAATTGAAATGTTTGTATTTAGTATATTTGTTTGTTTTTGACAATATAAACTAAATTTCCTTAATGATTTTATTAATCATAACAATTGGTCTTAGAATTCAACATTGAATTAGATGGGATTTGCATAAAACAGTTCAATTTTTATGAGTTTGAAGAAAAAATAAAATAAAAACATGGCATTTACTTAACATAAATTTACTTATGAATTCTATTTGTATTGCTTATAGTAGTCCATTTCTAGCATGGCTAGTGGAATTCAATGTATTTCATTCCTTTTTCAACTAATTTGGAAAAAAATTATTTTCATCTAATTTGGAAAACCTAATAGATTTCATCAATGTTAATGCAAGCGTTCATTAATTTTTTTGTTCCATAAAAAATTCAGCTTCATCACATGTGCTTAGATAAATTCAAGTGAGTTGACATAGTTTAGAATGCTTATTGTCTTTCTAAGTTACCTCATTGCCAAATAAATAGTGAATAATTATAAGATATAGCATCACAAACCCTTCTTTGAATCCATATTCTTCATGACTTTGTTGACAATCAAAAATTTGGTTTTGAGATAAATAAACATGAGAGTCTCTAGTTTTCATTTAGGTGGCAACAATTTATACCCTGGGTTTGTGATGCAGAGCAAGGAAACAATCATAATTAGATCAATTTCAAAAAATCTTCAATCTCAAAAAACCTCAATTCAATGTTGAACCAACCAATTCACATCTAAAACAAAACAAAGATCATCCATAAATAACAAGCTATACTTTTCAAGAAGACTACCATTCTAAACCTCTTGAAGATTTTAACAAAACCCACCATATGTAAGTCTATTGCTCGAAATATTGTATTCGTAAAATAGTCACTCCTATCAAAATGAAATAAACTCAATATTACTAGAAACTCTAATCCGTGAATTGCTCATCATAACCTTTATAAATTTCAAGTTCAATAATGCTAGTCAAAAGACACAACTTCAAAATCAACATTCCAGGCCTCTGGTGCAGGAGCACCTTGTAAGCTCAATTTTGTCAAAAAATTTCATCTTTAGTGAGCATGGTCAAATGCTAGGTTTTTGGTTAATGTTGAGTATATTGTGTTCAGTAAGGTCAATTAGACCATTTTATAATGTATTTGGAGCTAAGGGAGTTCAATTGTGTCATAGCTTGCAATTTGGCTAAACGTGGTCAAAAAAGTTGCAAAGTTCAAGGGAGTTGGAATGAAATAAAAATATGTTTAATAACCTTCAATGCCTCGAAGGAGAGGTTGTTGGTTGATTTGTACCCCATTTTTTATCAAGAACATTATTAAATTCTATAAATTTACTAGTTTCTCTCACTTTTCTTGTTTTTGTACGGCCTGTACGAACTCTAAGATGATAGGAAACCAGTTGAATTTTGTATATTAATGAATTATCTTTCATTTTCATCTATTTAGAGGTTCTAACTCTTTATATAGCGAAAGTTATATTGTTTTCACTACTGCTACCTACTTTCACAGTGTTCTTGGATTGAGGGGTTTCATTATGTAATTTGACCCATTACACTTTTTTTGCCTACTGTAACTTATGGAATGGGTCCTCTAACTTTTAAAATACATGGCTAACCTATTTATAATGTTCTTGGGTCAAGGTTGGGTGTTTGGGATGATGTTCTAGGAATGTAGCAGGGTCTTTTCATGGTGAAAATTAGGGCTTCAAGTGGTGTTTTGACAAAATGTGGGAATGATTATCCATGTAATGTATTATTCACCATGTATAAGGTTTATTAAGTGTCTTTGGTGCTTTGTATGGGTCTAGTAGGTCTGGGAGATAGGATTTTCATTAAAACCCCAAGTATTTTGCTTGAAATTAAGGGTTTGGTGTATTAGGGGTCTAGAGGTCTTGGACCTAGAAACAAATCAGGAAATTAGAGGTTTTGACACATAAAATACTTTTGTTTTAGGATTTTGAGTGAAGATGTAGTTTTTAAAAGGTACTCTCTTTGTAAATTAGGCCAATTGAATAGCCTTTTCTGAGGTGGGTCTATTGGAAGTCAATGTTGGTCCAAAGGATTTTATGTTGGAATTTACCTATGTTTTATAACTTGCAAATGGGTATCTTAATCATCCCTGAGTTTGTCAAGTGTTTATAAAATCTTGGTGAAAAGGACCTTGAACTGAGTTACCTATGCTACAAGGGAAAGCTTGGTAGAAGTTGGGATTTTCAATTGAACATCTGGTTTTGCTTTGGAATCTGATTGATTCTCATTGATTTGTTGTATTAAATGGTTTTCACCCCTCTCTACATCAAAAATGGTGTTTCTCGGTAAGTTAGGTGATCAAGTTGTGTGTAAGTCTATTAAGAGCCTTCCTCTAAATATTTGAACAAGTTCATTGTGGATCCCTACATGTACTACATCAACCTCTAGGTACTTTCCCAACTCTTCAAACACACACAAAATCCCTACTCTAATATCTAACCCTACAGACATCTAACTCCATCATGTATGACAAATATTGTGTAGCATAGACATGTTTGATAATTCCAAACAACTCGTTGCCTTCTTTCATAAAATGCTTTGTTGTGTTTCATATTTAATGCAATGTAATCAATGATATCGATATTTTTGTAAAATGCATTACTTAATTTTGTTCTATGTGTGTTTTTGAACATGTAGCATTGAAGGTCATGCCGAGGAAATGACCGAAGCCTCTAACACTAGAAGAACATGCAACTAAACATTCAAGGAGAAGATAATCAAAAAATTTAGCTCGTGAAGCAAAGGAATTACAACCCATACAGCCACAAATTCTCATGCAATCTAAGAGAGATGTCAAATTGGAAAAACAAAGGGCACGAATGAGGAAAGTTCGTGGAAGGATAGGAATGGATGCAAAAGTTGGGGGCACATCATCAACCATAGGTGAAGCTCAATGCACATCTCCAGTTGAAGACACATTGACAATAACATGTGGTTTTCCATGTACATCGGAAATCACATCTCCAATTGAAGACACACCATCAAAAACATTATGTTTTGAAAGTACATCAGCAAACACATCTCTATTTGAAGGCACTCCACACACAACATCTCAAGTTTGAGGTACAACATTGTTTACATGTCAATCTCAAGGTATGTCATCAATTGCACCTCCAATTGAAGGTACGCGATCTATCCTCGATGTTGTTGGCCTTCCCAATATTGACAAAAATTTACATTTGAGAACTCCTCCTAGAGGTTTGTATAGAAAACCTACATTTTTTATTGAATTTGATTCCAATGTTTTGAAATGGATGCCTAATAAAATTCCAAAACATACATGTCAAAGATATGCATGAAGGATATGGAGTTTTTTTTTTGCGAAGCTAAGTGAGGGTGGAAGATGCCAACTATTTTTTGAAATGATGAGGCAACTCAAATTTAGGCCCACCATGAAGGCTCTTGGGCTAAGATTTTTGAATGAATCAAGTTAAAATTCCATTGTAAAGAACTTGATGAGTGCATACAAGAGTGTGGGTTCCACCTCACGCACGAAGGATAGTTGTGCCACATGATGTGTGATGAAAACAACACTGTTAAGCAGTCAAACAAGGAACAAGGTGAACCTTACAAAGGAAAGTAAGTCTTTGAAAATGAGTAGATCATCTCTAATGAGAGTCAAAGGAAGGCGTGAAAGAGTGGAGGATCCAAATAGCAATGAGTTATGGGAATTTTCGGGTAGAGTGCCACGAAAACACACAAGAATTGCTCAAGGCTTGATATCTTTAATTGTGAATTATTGGAAGGATAACACAAGGACCTATCCTAATCAAAGAGATGTTGTAAGAAGGAGAATTGGCAGTAAAAACCGTGAGCCACATCCAATGCATTATTTGGATACCACTCAATCCCAATTTTTTGTTGATTTTGTATAGATGTTTCCTAAAATTAAAATATGTCAAAGGTATTTTGAAATGATAAAGCCTTTTTATGTCAAAATAACTCACACACACACTACTTGTTGTTGTAGGGTTCATATTGA
This sequence comes from Sequoiadendron giganteum, assembly GCA_007115665.2. Taxonomy (NCBI): domain Eukaryota; kingdom Viridiplantae; phylum Streptophyta; class Pinopsida; order Cupressales; family Cupressaceae; genus Sequoiadendron; species Sequoiadendron giganteum. Next base: position 677,498,775 of record CM021101.1, on the reverse strand, counting down.
GTTTTCTAACCATTATGATGTTTATCAACGTATATGTGTAGATATGCATACTGACAATGTTTTGCGGGAATGTAACACAATGCCTCCACCTAAATCATCAAGGAAATTTTTGTCTTTCATTTTATGTGAAAGAGAGGATGGTCAATTTTCTTACAAAAAATCATGTTTGGATGGCACATGTGATCATTGTGGTGGTATGCAATATTTTCCAATTTTCCAACACATGGATAGTACACACACAATTGGAGGCAAAATTGTGGAATTTGGCAAATATAAGACAGTGGCATACAGTCTAAAATATGGGAAAGAAGGAAAGAAGTGTGAATTGGTCAGTGATAAGATTCCAGTGTATCAGTTTATGGGAATTTTTCGTGATCAGGTGGTCTATGATTATGCAACGCATACACACAGAGCACAATGGTTGGACTCATATATCAAGTTATGCAAGGACACATTTCCACTTCATCATATCATTTCAGTTGTCGACTTCACTGAGAACTACACACTACAACCACAGAACGAGGCGCAATCACAATACTACAACTTTGTGTAGGTTTCTATATTTGCGCATATAGCATTCATTCATGCAAATGATAGTACAAAGGAAAATAGGAAAGTATTGAGGGAGTATCACTTTTACATCAGTGATGATTGCACACATTCTACAGAGTTTGTTCAAGGTTGCTTTCATATGTTCTATGTTGATTTGGCTAGCAAGGGCATATCATTTAGTCAGCATATATCATATGGTTAGATAATTGTACATCACAATTCAAGAACGCCAAAATGTTTTATTGGTTGAGCAGGATGCTTAGGATTAGTGGTGTTCAACATATGTGGAACTTCTCAAAGGCCAAGCATGGAAAGTGGGAGCATAATGGAGTAGGTGCATGTATCAAAATAGCACTAGCACGAGAAGAGTTAAAGTACACAAACAGTGTAAATTTGATAGATAAAAGATCAATTGTCTAGTGGTGCAATGGTTCAATGGGTCCAGGTAGTGAAGTTAATTATTTAGTTTGTAGATTTTTTCATTTAGTAGATGATACTAACATTACAAAATATGAGGATTGTTGTACACTAACAGGATCGAGCGAGCTACACTCTTTTAGAAGCTCCAATGCAGGTACATGGACTATCCATACAAGGAAGATGACATGCTTTTGTTATGCATGTACACTACAATAATGGAATGATTACGAGTCAACAGAGTGGGTTGATGAATGGTCTGTAAGAATTATAACCCCAATTGACACTTATCAGCTCATGATGGCTCTACAAATCATGGAGATGCAATCATCCATTGACTTTGATCATGTATCGAACCTACTAGAACTAGGTAATATATCTTACTTACAAGTTTTATTATGTTGATTATTAAATAAATCTAACAAGATGAACATATCAATGCAGGGCATGTTTATGTGGTGATTGCAGATGAAGACAATGAAGAGGGTACAAGTTATTAGTTGTGTCAATGTATCAAGGCCAAAAATAAATTGGAGTCCATAGTTATAGACAGAGAAAACATAGAATATCCTATAGGTCGGTGGTTGTTACTGGAACATGGCTTCGAAGGTATCCAGTTAAGAATGTTACATTTTGGTTATTTGAGGACTTCGACACATATCAAAAAATTCTTCACTATTTGAACCTTGTCGTTGCCACCAACGTTCATTTGATCAAATATAAGGGTAGACCTACGAACAAGAACTTGTGGAAAGTGCATGAGTCTAACCATGAGGCAATACTTGACACAATAAAGAGTAGATTAGACCTAGATGGTTCCTTGGATTGATTTTTAAGTATGCACATTGAATTTGTAAAGCCATGTTATTGATCAATATTTTGGACCAACACCTTGCAATATGGCTTTTTCACCATTACTTTTTGATGTCATATCCATTTACGATTGTCATTGATCCTTTTCTGATTGTGACAGTAGGTAATACTGAAGTTTGTCAAAGTATATAAGAAAAGAACATCATCGATTGTTGGTTCAAGTGTTCAATGGTATCAGAAACATCAGTTGCTAGTGCATTTTTTGGTTGTCAATCTTCTCTTTCTTTTCCATCTCCTAGATTTATCGGATTCTTATATGCTACACATTTTATGTTAAGCCTCTCAATGATATATTTGAAATTTATGCATAGGGTCATCGAGAGATGATAAAGTAGCGAAGGGGCACATCACCATTGTAGGACCTACAATCAGCCTCCTTATCTAGCATGCATGAAGGTGATAGTAGGTCTCGTCAGATGTATGATTGACATTATTTAGTTATTGCTCTTTTAATGATTTTTATGTGAGTCTATGTCTAAGATTGAGAGGCTTTTGCAAGTTTTTTGTGGACCAAATTCCTATGATACTACACAACCACAAAGAGGATACTACCCATGTGTTTCGTAGGGAGCAAGGGATGTACATGTTTTGAACCATTTTGGAATGCAAATAGTTGGGCCAGCTGAGGTGGAATGGAAAAATGAAATTGGGCATCAACTCATTTTGTCCTTTCTCAAGTAAAATATATTTCATGATCTATGCTAGAAATGGGAGGATTATTTCCTTGCATGTATTGCTACAAGTATTGACAAATGGGAATATTTTCAATATGTTCTTCCATCACTATTGTAATATTTGTCATTGACTTAGTGTCATTTTTGATATATTAAAATCATGAGAAATTAATACATGCAAATGTGTATATTCCTTAATTTATGCCTCAATTAAATGTGTATATTACATTTAAAATTAGTTGTAATGCTTCATGGTTTACATTTAAAGTTGTCTTCATTGAATTCCTCAAAACTCACCTATTGACATATGTTTCCCTTGCAACAGTTGGAAATCGGTTTTTTAGACTTTTGGCCTAACTTTTCCAAAAAAACTTAGGAAAATCATTGATTCAAATACCCCTCTAACCCAAAAACCACATAATCTAGCACTAGTTTGCACCTGTACAGTCAGAAACACTCTCATCTCAAAAAAAACCTCCTTTTCTAATGCAAAAATAAGGGTTTTGTCAAAATCTTCATTCCCAAGCTTCAATAAACAAGTAAATGGTCCAAAAACCTTTCATAGGGTTTGCCTTGACATTTTAAATGATTACAAACTCAACTTCATCAACATTTCATTGAAAAGCACTTCAAAACCGTCACTTTTCAAGGGAAAATTTGCATTTCTAGCCCTCCTAAATTGGATCTTTTCAATACCTTGATAATAAGGAAGTGACCGACCTCAAAGAAAGGATATCCATAAAGGGCATCATCTTCATTACCACTTATAGAAACTACATCATTTACTATTGCACCCTCCTTGCTAAATGATGACCACGGTTTATTAATCCTTGGCTCTAGTTTTATTCCTTGAAAGTGCAGAAGACTAGCAAGAAACACCAGATTATCTAGCCCAAAAGCCACAAAATAAAACATTATATTCATCTAAAGACTATCTAACCTCATTCACAAAACCTTTTGATGGACTTTCAAATACCCTAACCAACTGTTAGTAGTGGTCTTCCTTGAAATCCTAAATGGTCCCTCTATCTGAACATCTAGGGTTTCTTCGATCTATGTTATCTCTTGATGATTTGATATGTTGTTGCTATATTTTTACAATTAACTATCATATGCCATCACTTCACTCCTTTTTAGTATCAAATCTACTCTTTTGAGTTTATTGGCATAGTCCCTTTTGATCCCTAACTATTAGACATTGTCCTTGCCCTTATATTCTCTTTTTGACACAATTGTCACTATTGTTCAAATTATCATAGCATACTCCCTTAGCAATATTTTGTTCATTTGGGACAACTAAATCTGATGAGAACTACTGAACTAAATCATGATGTATTTTATCTAGAATAATGGTTGATTGTTAAGCTCCCCATAAACTAAACCTACCTCTGCTAAGTAATTTGCAGCAACCTTTCATGCAAGTTCTAGATTTATGTTTACACCAACCTTAGCACTCTTTCTCCAGCCTTTATTGAGAATAAATGCTTGAATGATCTTATTACATGTTGCTCTACTGTAATAAAGGAAATAATGGTTTGCTAGATAATATTTCTATAAGTATCAAAAACCTCATCATTGTTTTTGACTCCTTCAATCTTCCTTCACTTGTCTGGTATTTTTGCAATCTCAAGTTTTGGGACACAAAATTCTTCATAGTGACCTAAAATTCTTAAAGTTGAAAGCCTCAACTTTCTTACCTGACATTCCCAAATCAATGAAAGGAAACAAGGCATTTGAAATTTTATCAACTCTAAGATCTATACGGTATCCTTTTATCTTTGTATTTTCTTTTACTCATCATATATGTATTTCCACGTGAAACTTCCCTACAACAATATTTCTAAGGCATTTAAACTGGAAAGTAATGAGTGTGGACATTGCAATACCCCTTTTGATGATGGAAATTAAATGTAGAAGTGTGAGAACTGACATTAACTTCTTTGTAGTCTTCCATTTGAAAGCTTATAGCACATTTGACTATCGTGAAAGCTCAAAAAATTGGTAGAAGAGACCTAAAAGGTAACAAAACCCTAACGTCTCAAATCAATTTTTATTAAATTCAATCATAACAAAACAACCTACTCATGCATGTGAATTTGACTCATTCAAGGCATTAGAGACTAACCTCTTACAAATTTTAAAAGAAAAGGTTGTTTTGACCCTAAAGGGATTGAACATAGACTAACAATTGTAATTGTTTGGATCTACCAATTCATCCCCCCTCTCAGTTGATTGTGTGCCCTTCACCCTTGGCCTTTCCATTATTATCATAACTTTGAATAAAAATACCAAAAACTACTCCAAGTGCCTAACAGTGATATTTCCTCACATTCATCATCCTATATTGATCCATCCACTTTAGCCTCATCATCTACCTCACATAAATCCTTTCCAAATATCAAGGTCCAAATACGAGACAAGACAAGGGTTGTAGAGACTATGGTCTTAAAGGGTATTTTTATGTAGGACAACTCCCATCTTCTCCTAAGAAATATGGAAAACCATAACACATAGAAAAAAGCCTCTTCTATCATCAAATTTGAACCCATGGTTTTCTCCAAGTGGGGAGAGATAAACAAAGAGGTTATAGAGGAAGACATCTCCAAATCGTTGTACCAATATGAGAAAGACAAAGCAACCCTACCAATAGATCAATGTGGTAAGGGTTTCCAAGTCATTAAGAACATGGGGGATTCACACGGTTTCCAAGTGATTGACAAGGTAGGGTTATCCTATGCCTCATAGAAATTGAAGCAACCTAGGTCATATCTAACATACCTTAGGGTATGAAATTCAACAAAACAACTACTATGGTTCAATCGACTCGATCCCTTAAGGGTGCAAAGTGCAAAAGGGCAACAATATTTGACAGGGTATTACTCATAAACCGTGATTAAAAAATATTTTTGTGAACTTATGAGATCACGTTGGGCTGCTCTACAATAATCTCGCTCGGTTTTCGCTATCTCAGAGGCATTTTCCTGTGGTGGCGAATTTTCACTCAGGGAAAAAGTTGTCAAATGCAAGTAATTGAAAGTTGCAAAGTGGTGCAACTTCCGTTTGGAAGCTCGTGTGACCAAATGAACAATTCCAATACATCCAGGTGGGTATGTTTATTCTAGGCATGGTACTCTTTCGCACCCAAACATGCAAAATCGCTTTGAGCTATGTTCAACTGGATCGATCCCTTAAGGGTCCAAAGTGCAAAATGGTTGTGAAATTCATCATGCTATTACTCAGACACACTGATGCTTAGAAACTTCTCATCTAATCCTACGAGATCACATTGGGCCCCTCTACAATAACCTCTCTTGGTTTTTATTATTTCGGAGGCATTTTCCTATGGTGGAAAATTTCCATTCGGGGAAAAAGCTATCAAATGCAAGTAGTTGAAAGTTGCAAAGTGGTGCAACTTTTGTTCTGCAGCTCGTGTGACCAAACGAACTATTTGAACACATCTAGGTGGGTACGTTTATGCCAGGTATGGTCCTCTTACACACCCAAACATGCAGAATCGCTCTGAGCTACGTTCAACCGGATCAATCCCTTAAGGGTCCAAAGTGAAAAATGGTTGTGAACTTCAGCATGCTATTACTCAGACACTGTGACACTTAGAAATTTATTGTCTAATCCTATGGGTACATGTCGGGCCCCTCTACAATAACATCACTCGGTTTTTGCTAATTCAGAGGCATTTTCCTATGGTGGCAAATTTTCACTCGGGGAAAAAGTTATCAAATGCAAGTAGTTTAAAGTTGCAAAGTGGTGCAACTTTCGTTCTGCAGCTCCTATGACCAAACGAATTGTTCCAACGTAGTGGGTATGTTTATGCTAGGCATGGTCCTCTTTTGTACCTAAACATGCGGAATCACTTTGAACTACGTTCAACCGGATCGATCCCTTAAGGGTCCAAAGTGCAAAATGGCTACGAACTTCAGCATGTTATTACTCGGACACCATGACACTTAGAAACTTCTTGTCTGATCATATGGGATCATGTTGGGCCCCTCTACAATAACCTTTCTTATATTTTTCTATCTTGATGGCTTTTTCCTATGGTGGCGAATTTTCACTCAAGGAAAAATTTGTCAAATGCAAGTAGTTGAAAGTTGCAAAGTGGTGCAACTTTCATTCTGCAGCTCATGTGACCAAACGAACAGTTCCAATGCATCTGAATAGGTATTTTATGCTAGGCATGGTCCTCTTGTGCACCCAAATACGTGGAATCGCTCTGAGCTACGTTCAACCAGATTGATCCCTTAAGGGTTCAAAGTGCAAAATGGCTGCAAACCTCAACATGCTACTACTCGGACACCGTGACACTTAGAAACTTCTTGTCTGATCAGCAAAAAATGCGAATAAAATCATGATGATTTTCATGTGAAAAAAAACAATGAGACCATAGCTTGTTGCTTACTATTATGCTTTGATAGAATTTTTTCCAAGCATCCATATCTTGTTCAAAAGCACCTATTTTAGGCTTTTAGCTATAGCAGCAAGGCAGTGAACTATTTGATAAAATGCTTTGGTAGACATGTATGAAAAATTTTGTAGCATAGACAAGGCAATGAACTATTTGATAAAATGCTTTGGTAGACATGTATGAAAAATTTTGTAGCATAGACAAGGCAGTGAACTGTTTGAAAAAATGCCTCAAAGAAATCCCCTCTCATGGTGATGGAATTCCATGACAATCCATAGCCATAGGCATTCGCCATGTCATTCCATCACCATGAGACCACATTTCTTCGAGGCATTTTTTCAAGCAGTTCATTGCCTTGTCTATGCTATTGCTTACTATTATGCTTCAATAGATTTTTTCCAAGCATCCATAGCTTGTTTGAAAGCACTTGTTTTAGGATTTTAGCCATAGCAGCAAGGCAATGAACTATTTGACAAAATGCTTTAGTAGACATGTATGAAAAATATGGTAGCATAGACAAGGTAGTGACTTGTTTGGAAAAATTCCTTAAAGAAATGTGGTCTCATGGTGATTATTGTCATTGCATTCCATCACCATGAGACCACATTTATTTGAGGCATTTTTTCAAATAGTTCATTGCCTTGTCTATGGCTTGTCATGGCCTTCCATCACCATGAAACCACATTTCTTTGAGGTATTTTTTCAAACAATTCACTACCTTGTCTATGATATTGCTTACTATTATGCTTTGATAGATTTTTTCCAAGCATCCATAGCTTGTTCAAAAGCACCTGTTTTAAGATTTTAGCCATAGCAACAAGTCAGTGAACTGTTTGATGAAATGCTCTAGTAGATATGTATGAAAAATGTCATACCATAGACAAGGCAACGAACTGTTTGAAAAGATGCTTCAAAGATATGTGTTCTCATGGTGATGGAATGCCATGAGAGTCCATCACCATAGGCATTCATCATGGCATTCCATCAGCATGAGACCACATTTATTTGAGGCATATTTTCAAACAATTCACTGCCTTGTCCATGGCTTGTCAGGGCATTCCATCACCATGAGACCACTTTTCTTTGAGGCATTTTTTCAAAAATTTCAATGGCATGTCTATTCTATTGCTTACTATTATGATTTGATATATTTTTTCCAAGCATCCATAGCTTGTTCGAATGCATCTATTTTAGGCTTTTAGCCATAGCAAGAAGGCAATGAAGTATTTGATAAAATGCTTTGGTAGACATATATGAAAAAAGTCATAGCATAGACAAGGGAATGAACTATTTGAAAAAATGCCTCAAAGAAATGTGGTCTCATGGAATGCCATGACAAGCTAAAGAAATTGGCAGTTGCTCCTAGTTATTAGTTATGCAATGTGAAGTAATTGCATAACTGCTTAGGTTGACTTTGTAAAAAGCTATATTGTAACTTAGATTTTATCATCTATCAGCATCTAGTTATTCGTTATGTAATGTGAAGTGATGTTTTGAGTTGGAAAGATGTGCAATGCATGAATATAAACTACAAAAATCTATTCTCTACATTTCATTAGTTAAACTCTTTATTTTATTTTCTCTCTATATCTCTATGTTATGGAAATGCCTTTCGATTTCAAAAAAGATAGTTTTTATCTCTTGTTATACAATTTTTTACGTTTTTTTATCTCTTGTTATAAAAAGGAGAAGATTTACAATGTTAAAGAAGAGTGAAAGCACAACTAAATTTATCATTTCAAAGCAATTTTTTTGATGCATTTTTTCAAACAGTTCACTACCTTGTCTATGCTATTTCTTACTATTATGCTTTTGATATATTTTTTCGAAGCATCCATAGCTTGTTCAAAATCGCTTGTTTTAGGCTTTTAGCCATAGCAGAAAGGCAGTGAACTATTTGAGAAGATGCTTTGGTAGACATGTATGAAAAATGTGGTAACATAGACAAGGCAAGGAACTATTTGAAAAAATATCTCAAAGAAATTTGGTCTCATAGAATGCCATGATCAAAATGCAATTGGCAGTTGCTCCTAGTTATTAGTTATGCAATGTGAAGAAATTGCATAACTGCTTAGGTTGACTTTGTTCAAACTATATTGTAATTAAATTTTTGGCATCTATCAACATCTACTTATTAGTTATGCAAAGTGAATTAATGCTTTGACTTTGAAAGATGTGCAATGCAATGTAATCAACGACATGAATATAAACTACAAAAATCCATTTTATACAATTCATTATTTAAAATATTTATTATATTTTCTCTCTATATCTCTATATGCTATGGAAATACCTTGAAATTGTATTTAAAAGGCTTAAAAGGTTAGTTAGGTGGTATTTGAAAAATTAAGTTGTGAATGAATGGTAATTAAGGGAAAAATTGGCAAATTCGCATCTTAGAAGTCTAACAAAGGGTGGTTATGGTGGTTGATCGGCTCAAAGGGTAGTTGGAAGGTGGTATCAAGATATATTTCTATAATACTCCAAGTTGAGGGTTGATTTTGTTCAATTTCTAATAAGAAAATATACTTTTGAAAATGTTGATCACTGGTTTTCTTTGTTTTCTTGAATTTTCTTTGTCCTGCACAGGCCCATACAAGTCTATCATGACTTGAGGCTTTGGATACTTGATTGCATATTTTTTTACTCTTTATGAATCTATTCTGAAGGTTTAAGTCCACCATTGGTGTGTGTGGGATCAGCAAACTTGGTTACTGCTTTGTTTTCTATGTTAGGGGTTTTGAGGGCAACACCATGACACATTAGCCAATCTACCTACTGTTTTCACCCTGTTGCTTGGTGGATTAGCCTATACCATGATTAGTTTGATGTATGAATACTTTGGACGCTGAGAGAATGAATAAACTCAGTGGGGTGTGAAGTTCTAATGTTGTTCAAGGGTGTTTCCACCATGAAAATAAGGAACTCAAGTAGTGAATGTGAGAAATACTGAAAGGAATGGGATTGTGAGTGTCTTTTAAGTTAGGGAAGAGGTATTGTGGGCTTTTTGGACCTTTGGAAGGATTGGGGGAGGTCTAGAGTTATGAGTTTCTTTAAAACCCTTATTTTTGTGAAGGTTTAGGACAATTTGTGAGTAGAGGAATAGAACAAGTTCTTGGGGCTCTTTAAATGGGAGAATCCTAAGTTTGGTGAGCATCCCTAAGACTATTTCAAGTTTCCTTGGTTTGGAGGTGAGTTTGTGAGGGGGTTCCTTTGGAAATTAGGCCTAATTGTGAAGCCTAGAGCGAGGGAGGTGTATTGAAATTTCATGTTGGTCCAAAAGAGTTACTATTGGTTTTTGCATATGTTGTGTAACCCTGAAAAGGGTATCTTAATCCACCTTTAAATGGTCAAGTGTTTTGGAAAGGTTGGGAGAAATTAGGCTTGGACCGGGTTTTGAGTTTGGTGCAGGAGCACCTACACCACATCATCAAAAAAAATTATTTGAATACATCGATAGGGAAATTTTATTGTCTTTAGGTTTATTTTGTCTGATAAGCTTTGAGAGATCAAGCATAATGCAAATAAAGGGTGTTTTGTGTCTTAGAAGTCAATTAGAAATCATATAAGTTGTAAAATGCTGACAAAGCAACTTTAACACAAACAAATGTAATTAAGGGACCAACTAATCCCAAGGTTGGTTATGGGCATTGGGGAGAAGATGGTTGTTGTAAAATTATTTAAAAATCCTTACCAAGGCTCGAATGAGAGAGTGGAAGAAGTTTTGTAACAATTTTACACAATAAACACCACAGTATTGAGCAATTTTCTAGAAAAATATTATTTTCTTGATCGTTTTAAGTGTTGTATGGGCACATATAGGTTCTTCATGGTCTAATAATTTCATAGGATGTGTCTATATGTTTTCTAATTCATTTTATTTTTATTTTTTGTCTTAACTCTTTGTTTGTAGAGAGAACCAACACAAATAGTGATTGTCCCAGTGTTGCTGAATCAAGGGTTTGAGGGGAAATTTGTGATGTAACAATCAATCCACTTGCTATTTTCTACTATATCTTGGTGGATTGATTGAAAAAAATTTACAATAAGTGTGTCAACTCATTTTGAAATAAGGAGTCATAATTATGTGGCATTTTTGTGACTGTTCTAAGACTGAACAGGGGTTTTCCAACATGGAAGTGAGGAACCAAAGAGAGGTTTTTAAGAATTAATGCCTGTAAGGGTTATGTGAGGGTCTGATGAGTCTGTGCAGAAGTATTTTGATGTGTATGGGGATTTGGAAGTGTTGAGAGAGGTCTGGAGTTGTATGTTTCTTTAAAACCCTTGATTTTGTGAAGGTTTAGGAGGGTTTCTTGGGACAATGAGTTAGATGCTCTATAGACATAAAATAATGAAAAAATTTGAGGTTTGGCACCAATACCTAAGACTTTCCAAGGTGTTTGGGTAGTTACCTAAATTTGGAAGGGTGGTCCCTTTGGAAAAAAGGGCTAATTGTGAAGCCAAAATTGAATTAGGTGTGTTGAAAGTCTATGTTGGTCCAAAAGAGTGACCATTGATTCTTTGGTATGTTGTTTAGCCTTGAAAAGGGTATCTCAATCCATCTTGTAATTGTCTAGAGTTTTGGAAAGTTTGGGAGAAATATGGCTAAAATTGAGTTTTGGGTACTATAAGAATAACGAGTCACAAATGTGAGTTTTGGAAACCTCGATGAATATGACTTAGGGATTGTTCTCAATTGATTCAATTGTCATTGTATGAATGTTGATGGTCTTTGTAGGGCCTTGGTGGAGTATTTTTGTTCATTTGCAAGGTTGAGGAGTTGAGACTCTTGAGGGTGGGTTGATACCTATTAGGCCGAATCATTATGAAGATGAGTTCTTGATTGAGAATTGACATTTCCATTGTTGTGAGTCTTCTCCACCTTGGCTCTGCATTAGATTGCTACAAGGGTGGATTGTTGGGTAAGGTGCTGAATGAAGAGTTTGGTTTGATGGGGCTTTGAGGTTGTGTAGATTGCTCAAAATAGGTTGTATTAATCTTGTTAGTAGCCCCTTCAAGGCAGGTTGTTAGACTGATTGGGTTTGAGCCTCCTTGCCTCTGCATCAGTGAGGCACAAGTAATTGAAGCATTCCAAAGGATACAAACCACCACGAATGGAGCTTATTTATACAATACGCTTTAGATGGGGCTTATTGAGCATTCAGCAATAATTGATTAAGCATTAGATGTAAACAAAAACCATGCCTACAAAATTCAAGCATACAACTTACATGATACGCATGATAAAATCATTCAAGAATGTCAATAGAAAAATAAGAGTTTCTTTAATAAAAAAATTCGAAAGGCTATACAATGATATATATTGATAAAAGTATATAAATATATCAAAAAAAACCGTATAGGCTTAGTACAAAGGATCCATTTTGGACATAAAATATCACATATATATATATCAATATTACAAAACATATGTTCCAAAATGCCACATAGGCATACAACAAACAAAACTAATACATAGTCATTTCCCTCTAAGGGAAGGAAATAGATCTTGTGTTGCCTTCAAAATTTGGCTAGATGGAGTGACTATTGCTTGTCTTGTCTTTTGAACACGTCCGCTACTCCTCCTCTCTTCACTCTAGACCTTCAACTGATACAATTAAAAGTAAATATGTTAAAACATAGAAATTGAATTATGGATTGGCATATAACAAAATATAATCACTTACCACATACATATAGTCATCATGCACATTTAAAGCATCACCATGTCCACGATCTGGAGTGACAACCACCTGTAGCAACCATGAAGATAGAAATTAAACTACATAAAATTATCATGAAAATTTTCTATAATATACCATAAAAGAGAAAATATAATTTCAAATCGACTAATCTATTCCATACCTCTCTCAATGGATCAGAACTGGCTATTGCTGTAGCAACTCCATGGTCCATCGTGCCACCAACATCACCAGGGCTATCTCTTGTCAACAACTACAAATGAAACAATATCTCAGGTATCATGTTGATATAGGAGAACATAATGTCACCCAATCAAGGAATACTTGAATGCAATGTTTGTGTTTCTCATCATTTTTTTAGATTTGTATATACGCAAAATTATGAAAACTAGCTAACATAGATTTACAACACCATTAATGAATAAAGGCTACCTGAGTGTACGTTGTTTGAGGATATGAATCGCAAGGTGTGGAGGAAGAAGGTGCACTAGGAAACTATTTGAAATCTAAAGCATGTTATGAGACAAACATTCAAATATAACATTCAACTATTCAAATGCAATAATAATATCTTTAATACTAGTTGCATACATGTGGACTCATTGTCGAGAATGTATAAGGGTCTGTAGGAATAGAGCTTCCCTCATGAACAGTGCGACCCTGAAATTTCATCATATCAAATACTAATTTAGTTATTCTTAAATTTCAAAATATATTTTAATAAACAACATTAAAATAACTTGCTAAATTTTACCTGAGTGTCAATGCCGAATGTATCATTCAGAATATCATCTGTGAAAGCCATCGGCTCTGCAACTAATGTAAGTTGTGTAGCTGCTGTTATCAAAATTTCACTACTGTAGCATTTTTTCACCTACGTATTCATCACATTCTGAGATTTGATTAAGAATGAATTCAAGTTTTATTTTGCAAATGTTCGTAACAGAGAAACTCTTAGGTTTGCAAAGTGATGCTCTTTTATTCATATTGTAAAAGTTGAAGTCCCACACAAGCCGTGGGAGTAACCTGATTTGATTTTTTAATCAAATGCTGAATACAAGAAGGAAATGAACATCACACAGCTGAAAATAGAGTAAGAACAAGGAAAGAAAGTGATTCGTCATTGCCTGGAATGACGAATTGTTGTCAAAGTTGTGTTGATATTCGTCCAGCTCTAGCTTTGAGATTTTCTACAAAATTATGAAGGGTAGTGTTAGAGCAATGAAAAATCAAATTCTACCTTATCCCTACGCTACCAACAGAAATGTAATCTCATTCTATCATGCATTCACTAGATGATTTACCAAGAAAAGCAGAGCATCAAAAGAGCAATTAAATCTATCATTTTTGCTAACGGGTTTGTGTCATGTGCAGAAACAGGAAATACAATGTTGTTGTTTTTTATCAGTTTCAAAATGAGTGGGGTTAAATGTGGCTCCCACAAGGGTTGAGCCTAGCTCATCAAATGTTTTGAGCAATATGAACATCATGAAAATCTATTTTGTATTATGCATATTTTTTACAAATTTCATCACAAAAGGTATGCAAAAAAGTAAATGACAGCAGTGCTGCAAGCTATTTTCATTTCCAGAATGCATTGCTTTCAGCTTTCATGGTTTATACAATTATGCTATCTTGTTGAGTTTTGTGAGATAATATCATAGATATAAAAGAGAACAGAAAATAGAGACAGTCATGGTTATGTTATAGTCAAGATGTTGAAGGTCATACAATGAAATAGAGCAGAAAATATAGATTTTGCCATGATTTCCAGAATATTCACATAATCTTTTTGGTTTAAAAACAGATTTCTTCCATTTTCTGGGTTACTCATGAGAAGATTTAAATTAAAATGCAGATTTCTTTCATGTTTTGGGTTACCCACATTGGGTTTTGACAAAATACAGAAATGGGAAGATCCCATCAAGTTTATAAAATACCCATATGCTGGTTTTCAATCAAAATGCGGATTTTCATTATTTAAGGAAATACCTAGCTGAAGTTTTAGTTCCATTTTCAAAAAATGATGAAAGCTATTTCATTTTGTTGCATATATGTTCAAAATGGAAGCACAAAAGATCAAGATCTGAGCATAATAATCAAGAAAGCAAGGGAAAGAATGCAGATTTCTTCAAAGGAAAAATCATCAGCTATTTAGTGTCATGGCGTAGCCAGTCAATAGGTCGTTTTTGTTTCTAAAAGACAACATTTTGAAAAAGTAAGCTCGTATTTTGTTTTTTTTGAAGATGGAAATGCAGAGAGGAAAAACGTGGCAAGAAGGAGCTCACCTTGTATTGTGTTTTCAAAGAACTCAGAGACCGTGCCCAACTCTCATGGAGAACTCACAAGCGACAGATGGCAAGCTCTCCCATGGTGTCCAACACAGAAAAACGTAGCAAAGATAGAAGATAGCAGAAAAAAATGAAAGAGCATCAGAAATATGCAAGTTCGCGCCTTGTGAAGCCTTCAAGAAGCTTCTAAAATGGAGAAAAAAATAGATTCGATGCACAAAGATCAACCTTACCAATACCTCTTCAAGATACAAGCTCAAAAATGCAGTCCATGGCATCCCAAGCACAGAGATCTTCATGGCGCGGCTAGGGTTCAGGTGGCGGCACCCAGCAGCAAGAAGCAAGGCAAAAGTAAATGAAATGAAAGTTCTTCATTTCATTTTTAGGGTTAGTACCCTAATTCAACCAAAGAGGGAGAAGGCAATTTTTGCCTTAAGATTTTTATTAAATTTTTCCACTCTCATGCTTAGGTCGTGGTTTTTCATTATGCTTGGTTTCATTAAAGTCTTTCATCAAAATTAAAGACTTTTGATTTTATCTTATTTCCTTGTTTAGCTTTTGTTTTTATTTTTGCATTTGATTTTAAATATTAATATTTTTATTTAAAATGATTTATTAAATCATTTTTGATAAAGATTATAATATTTAAAATGCAAAGTAAGGTATTCTATCATTTTTGCATTCTTTTCAGAATTGTAATGTTTATTCAAAATGATGTATTATAAATCATTTTTGAATAAATAATATCATTAAATGCAAAAATTAGAGTTTCAAGTGAAATGTTTCACTACTTGCATCTAAAAATGTAAATCTTTATTAAAATGATGAATTATAAATCATTTTAATTAAAGATATTTAAAATACAAAAATGAAATGTTTTAGATAGTTATTAAAATGATGGATCAGGAAGTCTTTCCACTTGCATTTTCGGTCAAATTGTAAAGCTTTATTTTAAAGTGATAAATTATAAATGACTTTTTAATAAATGTTTAAAATGCAAGTTGAGGTCAAATGAATGACATTTATTATTCAAAGACTTAGTGCCAAGGATTATAAATGTTTTGAAATGCAAGTTGAAGTCATTTAATGACATTCAAAGACTTAGATCATTTTGATAAAGATTGAAGATATTTGAAATGCAAGTTGAAGTCATTTAATGACATTCAAAGACTTAGTGCCAAGTAGTCAAGTCCGGCATTAAAGCAAGCTTGCTCAAAGTATGCTAGTGGAGACTTTGGTGAAGCCTTGTTCAAATCAGGGGTTAGTGGAGGTTTTTTTGGCCTACCTTGTTTGGAGGAGATTTTGACATCACATTGGATTTTGGACCCAAAGTCCAATTCCGAATTTTGAGAAGGCTTTTCCTATAAAGTCTTGTTCTTCATTCATTGTAAGGGAGTTCTAATTATTGTAGAAAAAGGCTTTTGTGACATTCTCTTGTCCTTAGTTTTTTCTTATGCAGAGTTTGTAACTCATTTTTGGAGACTGAATTTATAATGATAGGGTTTTGGAGCAGCAGTATTCTATTGAGTTTTAAGCCTTCTTTCTTTTTGTGACTTTGTGTCAAGTGCATGATTGATAAGAATAGTAAGTGAGTTTATCACTCCTTGTTATTTTTTGTCTCAACTATTACCTTGTTGCAGGAATGTATTGTGTTTGCAGGTTGTAATTTGTGTCCAAAGAATTCGTAGGGTTTTTTTCAGAAGATTTTTCCTTCCTTGTTAATCCTATTAAGGACCTCTTTATGAAATATTTATGCAGACCTATATAGAACAGAAGTGTTTTACTCGTTGAGGTAGAGTTCATTGTTTTCAGAATCCTTCACTATCAACTTAGTTCTCTTACTTTTTGGTGAATCACCCAGTTTCCTTAAGTTCAGTTTCAATTTACAAGTTCATTTCAGTAATTTCTATCTCTTTTCCCCCAAAGTTTAAGTTATTTTTGAATAGTTGTAGGTGAATATCCAATAGGAGCCGGCCTAGAATCCAGAGGTTTCATTTCCAGTTATGCATTTCCCACATGCAGAAATGAATCCCATGTTAGGCAAAATTGTTAAACATGTATAGTTTAACAAGGTGCAAATTTTAAGCCTTAACAGCTGCATCAAAAGTACCCTAATAAGCGTATGTGCAAGCAACACCACAAGCGCCACAATGGTGGGGTGGAGCTCGGGGCCTACATGTCTCCTCCACACCAGGCTCTACTAGAGGACTCGCACACTATAAAATGGTTTGGGTGAGTGAGCCAATCTACTTCATCGTGTCCACCTCTACACTGTCCTTAACAATGGAAGGAACAACGACATGCTCCACCATGGGTCTTCCCAAGGCTCTTAGTACCAACTGTGGATTACATTGTGCAGTAGGTCTATCATGTGTGGAGCCCCCACCCCTACCCTGAAATTCTAAAATATCAAAATAGTTTGGCATTTTATTGAGGACAAACTCGCAATAGAGTTTCCTCAAAACGTATTGTGGCACCTCCTAGTTATTGCATGGAGGTTGGTCAAATACCATCCATCACCGCTCCCAAAATTTGTTTTTAATTAAATCATGGTGGCACCAATGGATGGGGAACCTCCTACATGCATGGGACAAAGGTTCATTGGTTTTTGGGTCTTTAAATAGGGCACACAACTCGACTTTGTTAATTTTTAGTTTTTTGACATCTGCATATGACAAACCATTAGCATAAAATTACCTCATCTCATCTCTCTTAGTTGACCAAAAATTCATTTGCTCGCTCATTTCTCCTACATGAGTTAAAATTGACTTCAATGATTCAGCAATCCCTCTCCTATAAGGGTGGTTTTTAGCATGCTCAGTTAATCTTGTAATTAATTGTTGAATGTCTCTTTTATTGTTTTCAATTTGATTTTGAATATTTTCTTGTGTTCCTTGAGGATGCCTATGAATTGATGGAGGGGTTTCAGGTTGTTCTTGTATAGGAGGCTCTTGATGAGGGGGTGATTGTGAATTCTCAATGTTTTGAGGTGGAGATTCATTCCCTGAGAATTAGAACAAAGTTTTATTATAAAAATCTATTTAAAGTTGCATTCCAAATCAAATTTGAAATAAATAGAATAAAAATACACACCTCTTTGCAATCTTCGACCTCTCCGATGTGTTGGTAGCATCCTCATGGAAATGGCAAGCTAAGGATGCAAACAATGGAAGAGATTTGGCCAGCACGGGTTGCAGACCTGAAATCTTCCTCCTCAAGCCGCAGGTTGACAAAATGAGGGTTCCAAACCCGAATTTTGTTTTTTATGTCTAAAAAGACATTTGGCGTGTGCCAAAGGCCTTATTTCGAGGTTTCTTTGATTATTTTTTCAATTTGGCACCTAAATTGTCTCACAAATTGGTGCACTTACCCTGCGCACATACCTGAATGTGTACAAACATGATTGTGTAGAGGATTCATTACAACGATCATGGAGAAAGTACCGATCACCTTTGTAAGAAATAATTGAGCAATTAATGATGATGAAGTGGAATGGTGTGAAGTGGAATAAAGTGATGGAAGAGAGAGAAAGGTGGTACAGATGGACGGATGGGCGGATGGGTGAAGAAATAGACTTCTACAAAAGTAGAAGTCTTTACTATGACAATTACGTACCTTAATTAGCCAGGAGGGACACTAGGTCCACTTCCTTCAGCTGCAAGAATTGTGCTCGGGTGTTGCATGTTGGATGAACTACTATAGGAATTCTTCTTTGGTAGTTGGCCTGTTATACAATATGAGACAATACCCATTGACGAGTAATTTGAATTTGACAAGGTCAATGGTGGTGAGTTGCATAGCTCCATTGGGAAAGACTTCGACAACTTCATATGGTCCTAGCCATCTTGTCTGCTGTTTTCCTATGTTATCCTAATACTGTGAGTCATAAAGCAATGTCGAGTCACCTAGTTGAAAATTCTTCTCTTTGATAAATTTGTCATGTCATTTGACTCGTTGACTTTGTACAACTTCAGCATGGTGCAAGGTTGTTTTCTTCATCTCATCTAATGCATTCAGTTGCATGAATCATTCTTTATGTGCCTCAAAAATTTCCATTCCCAACTCTATTGCAATTTTGAGAGTCTTGTGCTCGAATTCGATGAGCATCATGGTTGTCTTCCCATACAGTAGCTCAAATGGTGTGAAGCCTGTAGTTGTCTTCCAGGTGGTTCTATAAGCCCAGACTACTTTTGATAATTTGTTTTCATAATCCTTTCTGTGAATATCCACTGTTTTGGTTAGGATGGCCTCAATCTCTATGTTTGTCACATCAACTTGTCCATTTGCCTAAGGGTGGTAAGGAGTAGACATTTTGTGCCTTATATTATATTCATTAACTAGTGTTGCAACAAGTGTTGAGGTAAAATGAGCTCCTTGATTAGTTACTATTTCTCTGGGGACTCCATAGCATGTGAATATTTCTTCATAAATAAATTTTACAACCTTGTTGTCTCTTGCATGTTTCATGGCTTTGACTTCTACCCACTTAGTTACATAATCAATGCATACCAAAATATAAGACTTACCATTTGATGGGGGATCAATGGGTCCCATAAAATCCAATCCCCACTTGTCAAAGGGAGTGACTACTACTTGGGGATAGAGTGGCATCTCATTTGACTTGGTTGGCCTACCCATCTATTGGCATCTTTCACATTTCCATGTATATATTCCTGCATCTTTATGGAGTGTAGGCCAATAGTATCATGTGTTCAAAATTTTCATTGTTGTCCTTTTGACCGAAAAATTTCCTCCACATGGTTCATCATGGAATGCATGTAGAATTTCATAGGTCTCATCTTCCCTCACACATCTTTGCATAACATGATTTGGTCTGGTATAAAACAAACATCCATCTATCCATGAAAAAGGGAAAGATTTTTCAATTAACACTCTTCTCTCTTTTGGAGAGAAGTGAGGAGGAACTCTCCCTATCATAAGGTAATTATCTATGTCATCATACCAGGGTGTCTACACAATAATGGAGAATAGATTCTCATTAGGAAAGGATTCATCTATGGCTTGACTATCTTCTAATGTGGTCAGCCTTGAAAGAAAATTTGCAACAACATTGGCCTTCCCTTGTTTATCCATAATAGTTATGTCAAACTCTTGTATCAACAACAACCATTTGGCTAACCTTCTTGAAATCAGGGGTTTATTCATGAGATATCTAATCTTTGCTTGATCAGTGCGCACAAAGATCTAGTAGCCTATTATATAGTGCCTGAATTTATTCAGGGCATAAATCACTGCCAACATTTCTTTCTCTATTATTGTGTAATTGAATTCAATTCCCTGCAAGTTTTTGCTGACAAAATAAATGGCACTCACAATGGCTCCTTCTTTTTGTCCTAAGACTGCTCCTATGGCATAATCTGAGGAATCAGTATGGAAGTGAAAAGGAATTTCCTAGTTTGGTTCCTTAAGTATAGGAGCATGAGTCAGAGCTATCTTTAAATCAAAAAATGTTTTATCACAACTTTTTGTCTAGTGTAACTCAACATATTTAGTTAGGAGACTATAGAGTGGTGCTACTATTTTTCTAAAATCTTTGATGAAATGCCTACAATAGTCTGCATGTCCCAAGAAACTCCTAACATCCTTTTGTTTTGCAGGTATAGGAAAATTATTAATTATCTCAATTTTTGTAGGATCAACTTCAATTTCGTGGTGGGAAATGTAGTGGCCAAGAACTACACCTTCCTGCATCATCATGAAGCACTTATCACTATTTAAAGATATATTTTGGTCTTCACATCTCTGCAAGACTTTCTTCAAATTTTCCATTGCTTCATCAAAATCAGCACCATAGATGGTAAAATCATCCATATAGATTTTCATGGAGTCAAGGGAGATGTCTAAAAATATGTTGATGACGGCTCTTTGAAAAGTTGCAAGTGTGTTGCATAACCCAAAGGGAAGTACTGAATAGGCATATGTCCCCAATGGACATGTGAATGCTGTCTTCTCTTGGTCTTCTCGTGCAATTTGAATCTGATTGTAACTACTAAATCCATCAAGAAAAGAAAAGTATTGCTTTCCTACAAGAGAGTCTATGACTTGATCTACAGAAGGCAAGGGAAAATGGTCCTTCTTAGTAGCAGAATTGAGCTCCCTATAGTCAACAAAAACTCACCATTTTCCTCCCTTCTTGGGCACAATCACAGAGACACCCATTAGTTGTCTGAAATAGGGTAGATAAATCCTGCATCTAGTAACTTTTGTAGATTTGTTTTAACAATTTATCTCAATGCAGGGTTGATTCTCCTTTGTGGTTGCCTTATAGGTGTATAATCATCTTTGATGTATATCCTATGAGTGCAAAGCTTTGGATCCAATCCCTTCATATCAGGATAATCCCAAGAAAATGCATTTTGATGGGCTTTCAACAAATTTGCCAATGTCAATTATTGTCTGTCACTCAATTTACTATTGATGTCCAGATGTCATCCTTCAAACACCTGTACTTATGTAACTAACTCTATCATAGTTGCTTAATTAATACATGGTACCTTGAGTTTAGGTGGTAGAATTGTGTGGAACATATCTATTATTGCAGGAATTTTTTCCATTGGGAGAGTGGCTACAAGAAGTCTATTTGTTGGAAGAGTGGCTGTAGAAAGATCAGGCAGAACTGACAAAATTGTTTGCACAAGGTCAACAGAACTAGACGCATGAGCGGTTGATGTCTTTTCCATCTGACAATGGTTCTAAATGATACTAGATAACACTTCATCTTTATCTTGAAGCCACAAGAAAGGACTTTTCCCTAGCATCATGAGCTACACCACAAAGTTAACTTCTTTGGCCTCTTCACCAACATGTGGCCATACATAATTATCCTCATTATGGGATGGTTGAGCAAGAGGATAAAGAACAAGATTTTTGGTGTTCCTGCCATCAGAAATGGTCATGTCCTCTAACTGACATTCAATATAATCATCTACAGTTGCTAACCATGGCCTACCAAGGATAATGGGATGCCTGCCTAGTGTAGCTTTCAGAGAAAGAACCATGAAGTCAGTTGGATACTCCTAAGAGTCTACAATCACCACAATGTCTTCTACTATGTCGCCAGGCTTGACAATGGAACTATTAGCAAGTTGTAGGACAGTAGGTGTGGATCTCATGCTTGTAATGTTTAGTTGTTGTAAGATGTCTTTAGTCATCACATTGATTGGTGCACCCAAGTCAATCAAAGCATTCTTTATGTTTATCCCATTTATAATAACTTCAACCATAGGACTACCTGGATCATTGTACTTGGGGATAGTTACTTTTCCAAGCTTGATGTCAGCCAGTTGGCCCACTACATGAACTATAGTTGGGTCCTTCTTTTTCTTACCTGGTTTCTTAAGGCATTATTCTTTAATTGCCTTGCCATATATAGTAACATCTTTTATGGCCTGGAACAGCGGTATCCAAACACATATGATTCAATTGGTCTAGAATATCAAAAATAGTTTCCTCCTTGTCTTCTTTTTGTTTGGAAACTTCCAATCTCTAGGGGAATGGCGGTTCTTATGTTGTTTTCTTGGCTAGAACTGGTTCAGGATTTTTAGGTGCACAAGGCTGAATGGGATCAGTCATAGATTCTTCTTGCTCTTCCAAATGAATCTTGATGATAATGGGGGTGGAAGGAGTTGACAAGGTACTTCATAAAAACAAATGTATGTCACTTAAACTCACAATATATGCAAGAAATTGATTTGGATCAATAAAATATACAGGTTGTTGTTGTGGTTTATTATTTGGGTTGGGTGTGGGTTGGGTTGGTAACTAAGTGGGTTTAGGTACATTTGCACTTGGATTAGCAGGAGGAATTATAGCAGGTTGTTGGGGTTGAGAAGATGGTTGCATGTAGTTGGTTCTCTGGTTTGTCCATTGTTGGCCACCTCTCCATTGAGATGTTTGCTACCAGTTTCTTGGAGGTGGTTTCCAAGGTCCTTGAAATTGCTGCCAATTCCCCTAAGGTTGCTGCCACTGAGGTGAAGAATTTTGATAATTGGACCAAGAATTTGGAGGGTTACCCCAAGACTGTGGTGGATATCCTCCATAGTTGGATGGATAGGGGGAGTTACCACTGATTAGTAGATGAATAAGAATTGAAATATGACCCAACAAAAGATAACGGATCTTGTGGCATACCTTATCTTGAAGACCATGGCCTTTTCTATTCAACAAAGTAGACTTGGTCTTCCTCCATCTGAATTGGTTTGAACTCAGGTGGAATCTACTTGTTGGCAATGTTAGGTATCACCTTGCATATGTAGTCCTTCTTTTATCTACAATGAGGGCAATATTCTATCAGCATTGCCTTTGCCTCCTCATGTTTATTCTTAGCTTGAAGTGTGTCCAGGTGAGTAGCTAGATTCTTGATGATATCTTGCTTGAAATTTGCCAGTAAATTAGTAATCTCCATCCTCAAGACTCCACTAGTGGATGACTTACCCATAGAGGATTGGTAGGCTCTTCCTTTATTGAAACCACCCTAGAATAGTTCTGGCATAACTTCTTGATATCCTCCCAAGGGACTTGAGTGATATCTCCTCCTGCCATCAGGTCCAAGGCATCAGTGCAGGTTTCACTAATTCCTCTTAGGAAAAGAAAATTTTGTGAGTCTTTATTGAGTGTATGATGTGGAGACTTTTGTAGACAAAACAAAAATCTTGAAATGAAATCCTCCAGGCTCTCATCTTCCTTTTGTTGCATTCTAAAAATGTCACCTCCTCTCATATCAGTACCCCTACAATACTCCTTATATTTTTCAAGGAACTTTGTCTTCATATCTTCCCAAGTTTCCACAATGTTTCTACGAAGGCCCATAAACCATCTCAATGCAACTTCTTTCAAAGTGGTAGGAAATAGCTTAATTTTGTGGGCATCAGTGGTAAATTCATAGCTTCTGCAGAGTATGTCAAACTCAAACAAGAATGTATCAGGATCTTCTATGACAAGTCTATAGAACTTAGGAAGGACTGAAGTGGGGATATTCTTGAGGTTATCTACTTCATTATATTGAGCAATGGGAAAAGGAAAAGTTGGTTGGTTCTGCCTATTAGGCTTGTTTCCATTTGCATCAGTCATGCCTTCTTGATGAAGTTCCAGAATAGAGGGTTCTTCAACTGTATTATGATCTTCAAGGGAAACTTTAGGACTGTTCAAGTCACGGAATATATCAGCAAAGGGGTGTGGCTCTTCTTCTTCTTTATTTTTGGGAAGATTTGGAAGCTCTACTAGCTGAAATGGCTCTTGATTATTAGGAAGGAATCTCCCATAAGCTTCTCTTTTTCTTCTATGCATGTGGTATCAAATCAATATCATCCAACTCACACAAAGAATGAGTGGGGAAAAATAGTGGATCATAAATTCTAACACTAAGAGAAAATTCCAAAAATACTTTAGTAGAAAAACTATCAATGACTATAAAGGACTCCCTAGTTTGACACCATCCCCGACAATGGTGCCAAAAATGTTGACCTCCTACAATGGTTTCAATAACTAAGCCTTTACAACCATGATTCAGAGATTGGACATCTGACCTAAATAGCCATTTTAACCATCATGAAGGTACACTTAAATTGTCAACCCAGGGATGTGAACTTGAAATGGGTCAACACAGTATGTGCACTAGGAACTTCAAAGTAGCCATCTTCATTCTACAACTAAGAGAGACTTGCTACTAAAAGTAATTGCATGGAAAGAAACAAAGTAAATGTTGAACATTACTCAATAATAAAACTTAAACTGAACATGCATGATAGGAATGAAAATCTGTGCACCAAACAAGAAACTACTCTGCCCGTTTTGGTTGTAGGAACAGTCACATAATGGAATTCTATTGGCTACAGGAACAGTCGGTGCCAAATTTTTAACTAAGTACTAAATAGAAGCTAATGCTAATCTTAATTAAACTAAAGGAAATAATTACTCACCAAGTGGGCCCCCTTGGATGAGTATCCTCTAAAACTAATGCAAACTCAAATACTCAACTCAGAATCTCATTTTTATTCATTAGAAAGTGCAAATAAAAAAGAGTATGTTTGATTATCAGATTGTACAATAGCTTGGTGATCAACCCCTAGGAAGGAGGAACCAAACATTTTTTATCAACTAAACAGGGCAGTCAAATCCCACTAGCTGAGAGGATGCCATTTAGGGAAAGAAGAGAAGAGAGTGGAAGAGTGGTTACACATGCAGGGGAATCCATTCAAACATGCATGTCCAAACATAGACTCGACCACTATAGTAGCGCCTACATTGCTCAATATCATTGAAGATCGGCATAAGGCAGTTACATGCGGCTGACATAGGCATCTCATGTCATCGTTCTCAGTTGACCTTCGTGTGTTTCCTCTGTGTGACCAATTGGTGACTGTGTTTCTCAACTTAGCATTCTCAATCATGTCTACAAGGCAATGTCAGTACACATAATAATTGCATAGCTATAACCACCTTAAAGAACATTCATTAACCACATGCAAAATTAATATAGATAGTCCACATAATAGGTTAATATCATTAAAACTCTAAGAAATAGAATTAAACCTAAATGTCTTATGGTTTGAAAGAAACTATATAAAAGTATCAGCATGTAATATCGAATTTCATGGTAACTTTAGCAAATAAACTATAAATTCTACCCATAACTAGACCAAAAACTAGACTCATCACTCAACATGAATCTTCACATGTGCAAGAAAATCCATTCATCCGTCTAAAGGTCGATCACAAGAATTCACACCCTTGTAGATTACATAGTCGGCCCCGATGATAAGTTCATACAGGAGACCAAGAAGTATGAAGACTTTTGTTTCCAAAACAAGGAATCATGAAGACTCTTAATCCCCGATGTTAAACTTTTTGATGCTTTCCTTTATGCATATTGTAAATATTTTTTGGCATCTTAAATGTCTTTTTGAAAAATGTAATTACACTAAAAATCTGAGATGTAGTTTCATAAAAATGGATTACATTTTGACTAAGTCAAAGTAAGGTGATATTTTCCTAAATTAGCTCACCTAACTTTCCTAATTTTACTCAACTGATTTCCTAGATTTGTGCATCCCTCTCCTTTATAAATAAGAGGGATTCTTGTTGTAATCTTTACCTTTTAGTATTTTGCAATGAAGTGTTTCCCTTTTTGAAGCAGATTTGTGATATTTGTGAATGAAAATATGATCAATAAAGAAGAGAATTGCATATGAAACTTTGTGTTGGAATCGATAATCTTGTGGAGTGATTATATTGGTGGTGATTATTATATGAGATCTGAAGGGATTTGAATAAATGTATGTAAACTTTGTGTTACATTCTTTATTTGAATTTATGTTTATATTTGGCTAACTATTATTGGATGATCTACAAGACTTTGTGCTTGTAATTATTCATGTTGTTCGTGGAATTGTTGTATCTAGAAGACTTTGTGCTTCTAATACAACAAACGGTACACCTCTCACAGATCCATTAGTGAAAAATCTACATAATGACTTTGTGCCTTCATGAACTTTCATTTTCCATTTTATTGTTATTATTATCATACCTGGTATCTCTACGCTTTTCTTTGACAAGATAGAGGTATTAGCATTATTTCTTGTGTTTAGTTTAAAGTTATTTTGAATTATAATTATCAACTGTGAAGCATTGTAAAACATCTTCTCTGAAAAAAGAGATAATTATGAATGTGACAAGTTGTGCACCCCCCATCTTGTAGTTGTAGTGTACACTTTGTGAATATTTAGATAGTTTATTTAGCTTTTGTAAGCAGTAAGAAGGGCGCCTCCCCTTTCTGAGAGGAGAGATTATATCTCACACAACTGTATTTAAAATCTATGTTGTGTAATTTATTGAAAAGGTGATTACATAATTTTCATCCAACACAATCTAAAATAGAAAAGTCTTATTTTAGCTCAAAATGTAGAGCAATTAAAATCTTCTAACCACAAATTTATTGATGATTAAGCATGTTTAGATTCAAGAAATTAATTATTTTCCTATATATCATTTTATTTAAAACTCCAATTTAAAATTGAAGTAGATTCATGTCTTGTGGGGAGGGTACATTTAAAATGAGATCAATGTTGTATGGAAGTTATTAAATCTACATCTCAAGACAACTCGTTATAATATTATTAGAGACTTGAATCTTTATTTATAATAAATAGAACATATCTTCTTAATTATGGTTTCTTTGTGTAACACATATTTATTGAATCAAAATATTATTATCATTGTCATAAGGTGTTGCCACAATAATGGGTTACACTTTTTGGGACATCCTAATTTTTTGCTAAAATCACATATTTTTAGAAAATATAATGATTTAAGCCTTAAAAAGGTTCCATTTTTAGGGTTTTAATTGAAGAGGGTTTGATCAAGATTAAAATTAAGGAAGATTTATTGATGCAGGAGCATCAGAGATGAAGTGCAATCTTGCACAACCAAAAATCTTTGCTTTATTTATTTTTTCCGTTTTTCAATTTTTGGCTTGTCTCTTGATTTTAATCTTGTTTCATCTTCCTTCAATAACCTTTTAAGATACTTTTACTCATATAATTATTGGCCCAAAATTCAAGTGAATTCTCATAACATTTGGTGTAATTTCACATTAAACAAAGAAATGTATTTTTTTATTACTTTTGTAACTCCCAAGAAGAATTAAATGATTTGGGAATAAAATATTTTCCATGATGTTGGGTGCATGGGGAGTGGAGTTCCCGGATGAGGAATTGGATGGCAATTTTTGATAAAAGTTTGAATTTTCGGCAAAACATTAAAGATGTCATTTGCATGAATTACCACACTAGAATGGAGGTGGAGATTTTGAATGGCATTTCATGGTAGAGGAAGATGGTCAAAATTCATAACTAAGAGGGCCAATCTCATAAAAAAAAGCATAACTTTCTCATACAATAATGAAATGGAAAATTTGAAATGTTCCAAAAATCTGGGTAGGAGACGCACAAAACCCATAAATTGTTTTAAAGTATTTAGAGGAATGAGGGAGCAGTGATAAGAAGAAAGTGACGAGTTTGTGGAACTACAATTAATTTTTGGTCCATTTCCAGAACTTCCTATATTATTGTTGTTGTAGTTGAAGCTTTGTTAATGGATAACATGTTGATTTTCCAAAATTTTATAAACTTTCAGTATTTATTTGAATGCAAATGAAATAACCTTATGCTGGAGATTTTAATTAAATATTGTTTTAAGTGTTGATTTTATGAAGGAAGGTTGCAACAATTGATAAACCTCTTTGATTTCTCAATTGTTGATTGCATCATTTATTTACGCCAAACCTATTAACACAATATATATTCTTATTCAAGCATTAAGAGATATAAGAGATTAGTTTCCTCTAAATTCTATGAAAATGCAATAATTAACATATTTTATTTTTTAAATATGTCATTTAAATGAATTCAATTTTTTTTAATAAATTAACTATATATATTTCTCAATAAAATAACTTACACAAATAAAAAATATTTAATTTCACATATTATGTTACCATACAACATATTATTCCTTACTGGACAATTCAAAAATACTTATCTTATAAAAACCTTTCAATACCATTTTGTGCTTCATAAAATGATTGATTGAAAGAACATGTATCAAATCCTTCAATTATTTCCCTAAAAACTTAATATGAACTTTCAAAATTTTAAATTAACCATTTAAAAAGACACAGATTGTCATAAAAGATGTTAAAATAAGAAACCCCCGCATCAAAATTAAATAAGCCCTATAAAAATCGCGACTCTTATGCTTATTCCATAGGTTGATCTAATTTAGCATATCCACTCTCATATTTCTTTTGCTCTTCCTCAATTTTTCTTCCCTTCTTACTTTTATGGTAGACACTTATGAAATCTCCTACAGCTCTATACTGTCTCTACAATAGTTGTAGGGAGATGCATGAAGCATGCACCTGAAATCTTTCTCATTTAATTCTGAAACTACATATTGTGGTTGATAGTCATTGTTCTCAATCAGCCAGTTCTACATTTTTTGTATTGCCTCTACCCCATCAAATGCTTCGCCACACAAGATAGGATCTAAAGCATGGTAAATTGCAACATCCATGTACATATCTATATATTTTGTGTCACCTTTTCTGTGTTCCCTCTCAAACCCAGGCTCTGGATAAATCATCGTCCTCACAGGGAACTTGAAAAGATAGGTGAGAATAAAGCCAAATAGGATAGATATACATTCACTAGCGGAAACTTACATTTAGTAACCTCATTTTATCCAGTAAAAGGGGGAAAAACCCATCTAGTACAAAAGAAAGGTAAAACAAAAACAAACATCATGCCAACATTTTAAGGGATGTTTTGCACAGAATTGGATGTTTGATTGTCTAAAATCTTAGTCTCAGCACCCTTATTTTGTCCAATCAGATATCAACTTTATAGAAAACAAAAACTTCAACTCAAAATTAAAATAGAAATGAACACATACCAACACGTTTGTAGATGTTTTGCTTATAAATGTTTCATTCTCTGAAATTTTAATTCATTTTCATAGAATACCAACAACACCTCAAAAATAATATTGTATAACTTACATGCATTTAAACATGAGAAATGCTTAGTATTTACCCCTCATTTTATATGATCTACTTCAAACCTTCCAAAATCATGAAATACAGTGTTGTTTCAACCCAAAAAAACAACTGACTAAAAAACAAAAGCAAAGCTGGCAGATTTGAAGAAGAAAAAATATGCAATGTAATGCAACCACTCAATGAAAAACCTAGAATTTTATTAAAAGTTTAGACACATATATAAGTACATATTTTGGAAGTGGTGTTGGTGGGAAAGTGTTAGACGTGTGTTTGAGGCTGCCACACATTTTTAGGCCAATTATAATATTTGCATGAGGAGTGACCTACCATTTCTTCTCAAGATTCCTCCACAATTCATCTAGACAAGGTTTCCAAACACTTGGTTGGTGATATATTCCACAGACGTAAAACTCTCAACTGTTGTTGCACCATGTGTAGGCACTTCTATTTCCTACTCCTATAGGTGTCTATGTCACTCAAGGTGAGGGAAACTGTTGTCTAGTGCAAGGTACAATTAGTGAGGTGTGACTTGGAAAGACACTACAATCAATGACTCTCCATAATTTCAAACGAATAGCTATCATAAATAATTTGGCAAGGGATATAGAGCGGATGTTGAATATGCGATA
The DNA here is from genome assembly GCA_007115665.2 of Sequoiadendron giganteum. Taxonomy (NCBI): domain Eukaryota; kingdom Viridiplantae; phylum Streptophyta; class Pinopsida; order Cupressales; family Cupressaceae; genus Sequoiadendron; species Sequoiadendron giganteum. The sequence continues at coordinate 677,468,639 of CM021101.1, read as the reverse complement.
TGATGAGGAGAAGAAGCTTCAATTATCTACTTGCAATAATCTAAGTACTTGACATGCTTGGCCTGTAGGCCAATCACTTCAAGGTTACTAAATCCTTTACCAAATATAGGTCTTCGAGATGTGTTTTGACTATTTAATTTCTTGTAGGCAAAAGTACAGAACAATATTCTTCATATTGCAGGCTTCAGCTCATCATGTAGGTAGCTAATGCCATGGGAGTTGGCATGGGCCACTCCTCCTCCTACTCTAAAGTGGAGAAGATGGCCACTAGTTGAAGGGGGCACTCGAGAACAACAAGAAGCAGGTTGAGGCTAACTTACCTAACATTTTTTTGTTATTACTCTCAGGTGATGGTGACGTAGGGTTTGAACTCGTGACCTATTGCTATTATTTCTCTTTATTTTTTGGTCAAACTCAGTTTTTCTTGACTTTCTCTTGGGTCGAGCATTTTCTCTCCAAACCTAGATTGTCATTATATTTTTTTTGGCAATAGGATTTTTTTATTTTGTGCCATTTTATCTTTTGGCGCTAATTTCACGACCACATATGACGATAGGGAAAGGTACGAAATTCATAATATAGTGAAGCTTTGATGATTTTTAAATGATGGTCCTAACATCATCCTTCAATATTTGTCTCATTTTCTTCACTACTCAAGCAAGAAGACTACAGGCTTTACTTAGGGTGGTGGTAGTCATCGGTCAACCTTGAACGACTTCATTGAATCCAATGATAAACTAGGTAACTTATCCTCTCCTTCTGGACAAAAGAATTACAACAACTTGGATGATATATATTTTACAATTGGGAGATTTGATTTGATTTAGAGATCTAATTTACTCTGATTTGATTGTTGATTGATAACCACTGTTTTAATAGAGTTGTTTGATGGTGTGAGTTGCCAGCATTAAGAGCATAGATAGTTGTTGAGTTTTTCATTTGAATGAAATCATTATCTATTTTATGGGAAATATTAGTAGTTTGTTAGCATGAGATAGGTTTTTGGCTTAATCTTCTCACTATATGTAGCCTATTGACTAAAAATATATTATGATGAAAAATAAAAGAAATCATAAAATTGTATTTTTTTACTATATATATTATGACTTATCAAAATGTTATGCACATTATGAGGTATGTCAATGTTTCTTAAAAATACATTTGAAATTTTAAAACTTGTTTATGATCACAATCTATTCTTATACAAATTAAATTATGTTATGTTTTGATAGTTTAAATTTTATTAATGAATGTTGTATGTATATGTATATGTATATGTATATGTGTGTATATGTGTGTATACATACACACATATATATATGTATGTATATACATGTGTATGTTTATACACACATATATATGTATGTATATACATGTAAATGTCTATACACACATATATATATGGCATACATGTGTGTATGTATATATGTATGTATGTATGTACATATATGTATAGACAGAGATGAAAGTAAAAACTATGCCAACATTTTATAATACATGTTCAAACTCTTCAGCAAAACCTCTCACAAACAAAAAAATAAGTATTGTTGTAGTTAAGTATAGCCATTCAATATGTTGAGCTAGATAAGTTATAAAACCCTCATATATCACATTAAAATTAAAAAAATATCATTCATTAAGGCTCCAAAAATGATAAAATACACATGTGGTTGAGCTATATTTTGACTCGGTACATGATAGCATGGAGCAGGCAAAATAAAACCTCTTTATAGTGTCCAAAGGACCCAAAGAATGACCAAGAGCCAAACAAATAGTTTTAGAATATCCATTGACCATGTATAATGTAAAAGAAATTTCCTACAATTAGATCTTAACACACAACTATAACAAGGCTGACCCAAGACACTCTAGACCATTTACTCCCTCCATTTGCACCTTAAAGGGTCCAAATACTTGATATCATCATTCTTCCACTAGCTACATTGTCTAAAGTGATACAAATTTCATGTCAAAAATATTATAGAGAACAATATACATGCACTCCAAGGTCTATGAAATGAACTCCAACCTCTCTAGAATTAATTTGTACCTTATACATTTAGAAATTGGTGTTATTTTAGTTAATTGTTTCCTACACATCCAAAGCCATTCATTGTGTAGTACTACAAATCTAAATTTATAGTTATTTTAAATCTATAAAAAAAAATATATTGGGACCTATAGTTCATCACCAAAGGATTGAGACTTCATATAAAGAGCATTCATTACACTTCTAAGTGTTAAAGAAGGGTGATGAATTTCCTAGAAAGAAAATTCTACCATTTTAAGTACTTTATCCATCTCTCATAAAGTTTTATTTTTTCTCTCAAATGTTTCATTATGGTGGGGGTGTAGGGAATTTATTATTGATATTAAATTTCAATATCTCTACAAAATATCACCATTCCTAAATAGTTAATTTGAAATTATAATCAAAGAATTAGCATGACTAGTGATAGATGATCATAATGAAGATTCAAAAGCATAAAATTGCAGTCTCCCTGAGAATGCCCATAATTCATTGTCATCGGTTTCCTCAATTCTTTGGCACCTTCCAACGACTCTTGATAAAAAAAATCTATTAATTCTTAATGCTTGACTTGTCTTTCTAATGAGACGAGCTTTCTTCATTTTGATTACTTACTATTGTCGACCTATTGACACGTCATGTAACATTACTATCTTTTGTGCATGAGGTTTTACTCACACTCTCATAAGCACTCATTAGATTCTTCATAGTAGATTTTTCACTTGAAGCCTTTGATGTTCTCAACCTAAGAATCTTCATGATGGACCTAAACTTTATACTTCACATCATTTCAACAAATAGTTAACATCTTCTGGTCTCATTTAATTTATCAAAGTACACTCTCTAAATCTTATTAGCATATCTTCTACAAGTGCACTTTGGAATCTTATCTTCCATTGGCTGCAAAATATTCTCATCAATATCAATCAAATACTTGGGCTTTCTACGCAAAATTCTTGGTGGTTTTCTCAAAGGTAAATTCTGCTCAACATTAGGAATTTCATCAATATTTAAATGAGATTGGATAGATGGCATACCTTCGATCAAAAATAGAATCGATGACACACCTTGAAGTTGAGATGGGAAAGATGGCATGCCTCCTTCTTCACATGTGAGTGATGATGTACTTTCAACTCGAGATGTTGTAGAAGGTGTCCCTCCATCTTGACTTGTGGTAGAGGATGTGTCTCCAACTACAGTACATTTAAATCTTTCATAGCACATTTTTTTTTGCATTTGTTCCCTTTGTGCCACCAATACCATATCTCTCATTGATGGTTAAGCTTCCTCTTCAATTAGCATGTCTTCAACTATCATGTCCAATTTCTTCTTCTCACAAATTTCCCTCATATTTGTTGCTTTATTTTCATTCTTAGCTTCTTGCTCTTCCTGTGTTGGTTTAAAATCTTTGATCATTTCCTCGACATGACGAAGAATTTTATCTGTAGCATGAAAAAAAGATAAATATTAGTTCCACTATAGTACTATAGAGTAAATAAATAAATTACACAAATCTGAAATTTGTCATGAAATTACGATACATGTAATATATAACAATCCAAAAGAGGCATGAGGAGGCGCAGAAAAGGGCATGAAGAGGGCAGCAAAAAAGTGCAATAAAATCCACTCAACTCAATGACACATGTATCATTGAAAAATTCAAACAAATCCATACTTAATAAATTAAATATATTTCATTCAACCCTTCATACAAAATCCATACAATCATCATGTAGAAGAGTAAATGTCTCAAGTGATCCCACAATAATGGGTTACAATTAGTTTGAGGAAGGAAAAATGCATTTTGGGTGGGAAAAAACATTAGGGGGGTTCAATAGAAAGGAGGGGGGGGAGGGTCTAGTGAACCCCCTTTAATGGGTTTGTCTTTTTTTAATGTTATTTAAAGGGGGATTCACTAGAACACCCCTTCTAGTGAAGCTTTTTTTCCCTTCTCCCCCTCCATGTGCAATTTTTGCAAAATTTTGTGTTTCAAGGCTCAAGTTGAGGATGAAAATGGAATCAACTTGACAAACCCATCTTGATGATTATAGTCCTCAAAATGAGCTCTCCATCAAGTATAATTTTAATATATTTTGGTTTTATTTGTATTTTTTTAGTTTAATTAAACATAGGTTTTTCACCAAAAATCAAGCTCTTTATTCTACACATGTGAAAAAATAGTATATTATCAAAAAATATATAAAAAATATATGTCCTTGATATTGATGTCTTTAATCCAACAAAAAAAATTGAATTTTGATACATACAAAAAATTTATGTGTTAGCAAGTAAACCTATGTCTAAATTATAATTGGTTTGAAATCAAAACTTAATTAAGAAAAAAAAAAATCAATAAAACACTATGAAACCAAATGCATGCTCTAAATATCATAGTTACAAATCTAAATTCAAAAAAAATAGAATTTTATCCTTCATAAAAAAAAGGTTATGTGTTAGCAAGTATACATCACTCTTTTAAAATGGTGTTAACTATTAGAAACTATTTATCGAAGGAGATGGAAACAAAATGCAATTTGTTTTCAAAATTTTAAAAAATAATATATTTAGAATCTACATACAAAATGTCATAAATCACTAGTTTGCATCATCTTCAAATTTATCACAATTTAGCAGTTATAGGTGTCTGAAAGTGAAGATTTAGTTTTAAATGTTCATTTCAATGTCAATTTTGGCCAAAAAGTGTAACCCATTATTGTGCACTAAGAACACATGGTAGGAGTTTGATGCAACCTTCAAACAAAACCCATACAATCTCTATGACGTATATAATTTCATTAGAAACTCAAATCAAACCTATACAGCTCAATGACATATACATTATTAAAACTTAAAATAAAACTAATACAATCAAAACACACTATCATAAATATTGTTAACCATGACGCATGGTTAAGCATACTAGACACATAATGTAGGAGTTTTATGCACTATATTCATGATGGAAACTTCACTGAAAAGGCATGAAAATCAAAGGATACTATGTCATTAAACCTTAATGCAAACCATATATGACATATCAAATTTAATCCATTACACAAGTATGTGCAGGATCATGATGGGCCAAAAAGTGGCAATATGTAAGCTATATGATGGTCCATGTGGCTGACGACTTTTTTTTAACCCAAAATTGATGAAAGGAAAAGGGTTTTTAGAGGAGATTATCAGCTTTCCACCAATATAAATTATGCTTTACTTTGAATTTAATAACTAATTATTATTCATTTTCTATTAGAATTACGAATAAAGTCCTGATTGATAGGCTGATTGAAAAACATCTATAACTTTCAAATGGTATCACATTTTTTGAATCCAAAACATGCATCACATTCTATGCTTCGCATACTATAGGATTAAGAAATAAAAAATTTAATTTCATGAATTTTTGACCAAGTTAAGGTGGTTAGACACATGAGCTTTTATATTTTTAAAAAGTTGTGATAAAAAATTCATAATTAATTATTTACTTGGAAAAAAATTAAAAAAAAATATGCATCACATTGGGACATGATTCCTCTACTTATAAATAAAAATCTTATAAAAATATTGTCATTTTATTGTGGTTAGGGTGGTCAGACAGACACCTACTTCTTATTTTTACCCTGAAATTTAAATACTAGTTCTTTGAAATTTCAAATTTTCACCAAATAGATTTTTTTTTTTTAAATAAAGTTCTAGTAATTTAGAAACTACATTCAATTTTTTACAGATTCTATTTTTACTTTTTTTTTAAAATAATATAGATAACTTATTCAAATTTTTACGAAGTTGTCTAACTCTGATTTTTTATCTTTTTATTGTCACTTAAGGGCCTGTTTTTTTCATGACAATCCTGCACATACCCACACACTAGAGTTGATGTCACTCAACCATGGTGAATGCACAAGCACACTAGGCATGACATAATAGTTTCATGTATATTAGCCATATAAGTAATGTCATTATTCCTAATGCATAAGTGTACTAGGACACACCATAAGGCTAAATAGCATGCATCTAGTATTTGATGATTGACATAAAATCCACATGTAAGATAGGGGGACCACCCACTGCAAGGGCCCGGGTCACAAAAATACAAGAGTGGAAAGGTTGCCCTAACTTATCTCAATTTAAGGGATAGTTAGGATAGGAGGGATGAGAGTGATGAGGACTATGTGTCCTTCAACCACTTTGCAATCCCGAAAGTCAAAAAGAGACTAGACGAGCTGACCTTTGTAGTCAGGTCAACGTCTCAAGTAGCTCTCTGTCTAAGAACATAAGCATAGTTCCAGGACAACAATGTGGCACGCTGGCATCTCACAAGTGTGTTGGCATCCATACGGCCAGAGAATCAAAAATATGAGATTCTAACTCAGGAGGGGAGATTATCAACCTAGTCTAGAGGTGTCTAAAATGATAGAATGATATTAAGAAGAGTGAAATGCAAATGTGAATACGATAAAAGAAATGTCTTACCACCAAGGTGATGAAGATGATATCGTACGATGCTCTCCCCGCTAGCTTGCTTCGAAATCTCTCCACCTGCACACAATAAAGGGAGAAATTGTTGGGGCTGTATAGGGGCTTGCCTCAGTCAGACCCCCATTTTTGTGTTTCCACCTCCACAGACAACCAATTTTGGGATAGTAGAAATAATGATAAAAGAAAAGAAACTAAAAGCTACGTAAGCACAAACCACTTCAAGCAGTGTGTGCTTACTCAATCGAAAACAATAGGAGAGATTAGAGGAGCTTACCACCTTCATCCAAAGCACTCAAGGCTTGTGGAGGAGAGAACGAGAGGGACTCAAGCCTTTGTCGTCGCGGTGCCTGTCCTGCGCTTGCCCTGTTGGAGTGATGGAGCAGTGGATTGTTGCAATGGACTAAAAGAATGTTGCTACAAATCTTGAATGGGTGTTGAAAGAGTGGAGAAAATGTGAAGTGAGGAACTCAAGATCTCTCAAAACTTGAGAATGGATGGAATGGTCAAGAATATGAAGGAGAAGGTGAAAAATTGCCATATTTGGGTCAGCCAATCGAAGAGGGACATTACTCTTCGACTTCCAATAAAAAATGTAACACCTCTACAGTCTCTAGCCACAGGAATCTGTCAGGGACGTAAGTGAGCCATGTGGACGTCTACATGCCATGTAGGCATCCCTGACAGAAACGCCCCCACTGACACACAAACAAGGTGCCAAGTGAAGTGTGGGAAGCGGGCTTAAGTGGAATTAAGCCCCCGCCTTTGGTTTTCTAAAGTGTTAAGGGGTAAAAGGGAATTTGCATTAGGGGTGAAAATTCACGTTCATACATTTTTCCCCCACTTTAGCGAGCATGAGTACTAATGAGTGCTTCGATAAAGTAGAGTAGTAAAGAAGTAACAGAGTAAGAGATGTATACCTGAATTGATGAGGAAGTAGAGCACGGTCTGGTGAACTTGGAAGTGCAAGAGAGGACTTCATAGTTATGTGGAACTACAAAGTTGAAGTATGAAATTATCTTATAGGCTAATGGTCCTGCAAGGGTGGTATCCTTCAAGAACTCTCACTTGAAGGAAATTAGGAAATCACCTTATAACCCCACAAACCTGCAAGGAAGGTATCCCCGAAGAACTCTCACATGAGGGAGACCGAGAAAAGAACCTGACAGACCTGCAAGGAAGGTATCCCCCAAGAACTCTCACATGAGGGAGACCGAGCAAAGGGGACTCCGTAGAGTCAGAGATCATGGCATGTTTACCCATAGATAGAACACATCAGGAAGCGGTCACATAGGCTAGTGAACGGATAGTCATGCAAACCATCACTAAGTTGTAAGACTTTCAAAGGGGTCCCTTAGGAATCCTTCAAAAGGAAGGAGGGTCCACTCAAGGGACCTACTATTTGAAAAGTGAATTCTAGTTGGGCTCCCCCCAAGCTAGATGTGAAGATACGAAGACGGTCTAGTCGGGTTGCTCCCGGACTAGATGTCAAGGTGTGAAATAGGTCTAGTCGGGTTGTCCCCAAGCTAGATGCCATGGAACTTGTTAAGATTTTTTGAAGGGTTCCCTTGGGAATCCCATGTGAAAGGAAGGGGTCCACTCAAGGGACACACTATTCAAAATTTTAACGTCTTCTCAAATCGATTCGTCATCAAGGAATCCTTTTGAAAGATGTTCACTTAATCAAGGAATTCGAAAGGAATGAGGTGTGCTCATGCAAAGGGAAGACTAAGACCGTTCCCGCTTCAGAGGAAGATTTCCAGGTCTGTTCTTTATGAACCCATGATGAAGGAAACATGTTTCGCTAGGGTTTCAAGTTGAGAATGCAATTCTAACAAGTGTGTGAAGGATCTTCGAGAAAAGATTCATTTGAAAATGAATACATTTTCTAAAGACCAAGTAATGTATAAGAGACGTTGTCACACATGAAAGGGACAACCCAAGCAAAGACAAGAGAAAGATAAAGTGAAAATTAAAGAAAATAGATCACGCACAGAGGGCACAAGGGGATCTTGTTACACGGCGTCAAATCTACCTTTATTTATATATAATAGGTAACCGCAGTAAGAGGAGAAAGATCATCAATCCCCAACCAAATCAAGAAGAATGCACAGAAGAAAAAGTAAAATAAAAATTGGGTCAATATGAAAGGAGGCCTAAATGCTCCCGATGCTTTGCATTGTCCCCAATTTATCGAAAGTCAATCACAACATGGAAGAATGAAGATACATATAGAGGAAGGTTTAAAACACAAATACCATGCCTATATCCACACACCAAAAAGAGTGACGAGGGTCATCCAGACACATATAGTACAATCATGGGGGAAGCACATGTCATGGCACACACACATATCTAATCTAAAGATCAAGAAGAGGGTCTCCCCCTAACATTGTTCAACCAAGAGGTCATCAGCTTCCCACTCTAGATCATCGAAGGGGGAAGGATGATGAGCCTACAACGATGTAATGTTAAGGGGAGGAGCTTCCGATCCTCTTGCAATAAGGGCCAAGGTAGAAGAACCGGTAAGGTCTCCGTCACTCAGCTCTTGTTCGTCCAGGGTCAATGACCTAGCGAAGATCGTTGATAGGGTCGGGACTTCGTCCACTAAGTTAAACATGCACTTAACGGGAGTGTCATGTTTCACCTCAGTAAATGAAGGAGTTTGCACCTGAATTTCACTGCTAGGCTCACCGAGAGACTCAAGAGCAGTGACAAACTCGGGGGAGGCTAGAGTTGGTTATGTCGCTAGGACAAAATAAGTCAGCGCGGGGCCACCCTTTGGAGGTGGGTTCTTCTTACATCCTCCATTGCTGGAGGGGCCACACTCTACCTTCTTCTCCATTAGAGGAGGTGAACTCCCCATAGATGAAACAAGGAGGGTCAAGGAAGAAGAGGAAAGAACTGCAATGGACACAACTGAAGTGTTTACCATTTCCATGGGCTTTGGTAAAGGCAAGACATCTAGGACAAAATTCATCAAGGGCGGCTCCACTAAAGGAGCGATGAACACTTGCACCCTTTCAGGTACATGTGCACTCACAACAAGAGTCGAAAGAGATTTAGAGATGGAAGGAGGGAAAGAGGAGGACACAACAAGAGATGTGATCTTCTCTTCATCCTTCTGTAAGGAGGCTTGCTCGACTAGGAGAGCCTTTTGCCGATGCTTACACTCACTCTCACGCATAAGATGGTTTCTATGGCTCTTCGAACTAGAATCCAAACTTGTGAAGGGATAGAAGGATCTTGCTCAACCATGGGAGTGTCCTTCATGACTATCTCCAGTGGAAGGGTAGACTCTTGAATGGGAGAAGGAGGGTTCGGCTCAAAAATGACAAGAGGAGTTGATTCTAATGCCTCAGCAACGGGCCTCTTCCCATTTACTATTTTAGGAACATGAACAATAGGAGGCTACAGAGGTTGAGACAGAGAGGACTCCCCATAGGGAGCCTTTTGTCTTCCATACCGAATGGGCATAGGCTCTGTAGGTAAGACATGAAGCTCGAATGTAAGATGCTTGGCCTTTTGCCCAACAGGCACCATGGGATTCTCTCGCAAATGCAAGACAAAAGTAGATGGTACCATGACAGGATGAGAGGAAGCATCAGGCTGAACCGTGGAAGAGGAGGAAGGAGGATCTTGAGACCGCTTCTCTTCTTCTCTTCTACGTACCTTTGCGGCATCACCATCAAAATTTAAGCAAGCTCTATGCGAGATAACATAAGGCGAAGGAGGGTATCTCACTTTCGGCCTAGCGCACCCCTTCTTATAGTTTTGATATGTGTGGTGTAGGAGGTCCTTCCTAGGCGAGAGAGGACCAAGAGAGGAAATTTTTCCCTAACTTGCCTCAATTTAAGGGATAGTTAGGATAGGAGGGATGAGAATGATGAGGACTACATTTCCTTTGACCACTCTGCAATCCTGGAAGTCAGAAAAAGACTAGACAAGTTAGCCTTTAGAGTCAGGTTTGTGTCTCAGGTAGCTCTCTATTTTTGCCTAATAACCCTAACACAATGTGCCTAGTGTTATTATCAATGAATGTAACATAATATTGAGAGCCACCGAGAGAAGATACCTGAGTTGGTCCCCATACATCCGTATGCACAAGCTCCAATTTATCATCTTTCTTTTGTTTCCCATCCTTGAGAAAATTAACTCTCTTTTGTTTTCCATAAACACAATTTTCACAGAAATCCATATTAACACATTTTAGACCTGGTAAAAAATTCTTTGAATGAAGTAATTTCATACCTTTTGCACTCATATGCCCAAGTCTATTATGCCATAGTGTTGATTCAGAATCCACAACAACTATCTGATTTCCTTCCTATTGAACTGCAACAACTGTTCCTGAACATTGATTTTTATTTGCAATAGCTAAAGTAATAGAAATAGTATGACCTCTACAAATATATAAGGTGCCTACTTTCACATCTTTTTCTACCACTAAGGCACCTTTTGTAACCTTCCAATTTTTGTCACTAAATGTAACAACACAACCTTCATCATCTAGTTTCCCTGCAGAAATTAAATTTATTTTTAACTTTGGAATGTGCCTTACCTCATGTAGTATCCAATGATTCCCATTCTGTAACTTAATTTTGATTCTTCCCTTTCCAACAATCTGACAAGGTTCATTATCTCCCAAATAAACCAGCCCAAAATCCCCTTGGACATAATCAAGAAAGTAATTTCTATGGGGTGTAGCATGAAATGAAGCCCCTGAATCTAAGACCCAAGAATCATCAATATTGTCAAGGGAAAGAATCAAAGCATCCTCATCAAATTTATTACTTACCACATTTCCCTTTGTATTTCCTTCATTTTTGTCTCCTTCTTTATTTTTCTGAGACCAACAATCTTTCTTTAAATGTCCTGGCTTACCACAGTACCATCAATCCCTTTTGTCTCTAGATTGAGACCTTCTGTCCCTTGATTTTCCTCGTGACTTCCCACGACTTCCAAAATTGTTTCATCTCTCCTTTGTTTTGCCCTTGCTTTCTGCATTCAAAACACTGCCTGATGTGGATGTTCCACTTGAGCTTTTCCTACGAATATCCTCACTCAAAATAACACCAACAACATCATCAAAGTTCAATGTATTCAAACTAGAAACAGAATTGCTGACAACCATTACCAAGCTATTCCAGCTTTTAGACAAAGAACACAGAATCAAAAGAGCCCTAAATTCTTCATCAAAGTTTACTTTTACGGAAGTTAATTGACTAGTAACCATATTAAAATCATTTAAATGATCAGTAACTGACCCACCTTCTACCATTTTCATATTAAATAAACGCTTCATAAGAAATACCTTATTCGAAGTAGAAAGCTTTTCATATAAATTTGCTAGGGTTTCCATCAACTCTTGAGTTGTCTTTGTTGTTGTAATATTGAATGGCACCGATTGTGCCAGGAATAAACGAATACTACCAAGTGCCTTTCTATCCAAAATACCCCAATCCTCATCTGAAATTGTTGTGGGTCTCTTGGTTGTCCCTTCCAATGGCCGCCATAAATCCTTCTGATAGAGGTAGTCCTCCATCTGCATCTTCCATAACTGATAGTTCTGCCCATTGAACTTATCAACCTTCAACTTACCCTCGTCTGCCATTGCTCCCACTTAACCGTGAGTCTCCCACTCAACCGTGAGACTTTCTTGCAGATGGTAATCGAAAACAACCTGCTCTAATACCACTTGTTAGGTTAGTAGGCATAAATATAACAAGTTAAATACATATTTGAACAATAAAATAGAGTGATAAATCACATATAGAAGACAACATAGAGAATTTAATGTGGTTCACCCAATCTAGGCTACATCCACAAAACTGTAGCCATCCAATGATTTTATTATCTAGTGCCAAACCTATTACAATATTGTGAATAATTCCATGCTACAACTCTCCATCCCGGCCGCTTATAACAAGCTTTTAGAAGCTTCCAAAAATTAGGGTTTATAAAGTCAGCTTTTCCTTTTTTGGTGACAAAACGAAAAAAGGTGAAGGACCCCGACAAGGATACAGGAAGAGTGTACAGTACTAAATAATGTACAATATAGCATGATTAGTCTCCACATACCAACACATTGTGCAACCTTTGTGGCATATTTCCTTTCATCTCTAGCCACAAAAATTGCTAAATATTCACCGTATTAGAATTTAACCAACATTTTCATTTGGAATCTTTGTCATATAAAAGTGATTTTTGCTAGTTTGGGGTGAAGTTGAAGTTGTTTCCTAGCCATACAGGGTTTGACAAAAAATTTGTAGTGATTAGTTTAGAGAGTGTGAGGAAGATGAGGGAAATTTTGTGATAAAAGGGATCCTTCAAGGAGGTTAAAAAGTGTTTTTTGTGGTCTTTGTGGATATACAGTCAATTCAAACTGTGGTACCAAAACTCCCTAAAGACATACCTTCTACTAGTTATAGAGAAGAATATAATGACAATAGATCCTACTGCAATGATTTTAGCGAAGGACATTGTAGAGGAAGAGATTAAGGTTGAAGAAGGGAAGAAAAGAAGAAACTATGTGGATATTACAAAAATTTAAACCATGATTTGTTTTGTTTCCCAAGAGTTGCATGATACTATAAGAGTAGCCAAACCACTACAAAGAGTGAAGAATTATCTAGGTTAAAATGTGCCAAGAGGGGCTAAGGTTATAATGATAATTTGCAAAGGAACCTCATAGATGTCAAAAGTTAAAAATAAACAATGATGAACATAGAATATTCATTTAAAAAAATCTAATCTAATCCCTTAGCAAAATCTAATGCATTTAATTAAGGCTATGCATGTTGAGCACTCATAATTTGGAATACTTAGCAAAATATAATACCAAAATCAACATGATAACAAAACCAAAGCATTGTATTAAGGATGTACATGATAAGGGATGATAAAGAAACATAATAGAATGAAAGAAAATGAAAATAACATGTATCAAGACTTGGCATACCTTAAAAACAAAGATTTGAATGGAGAAACTACCCAATTATGTGTAGTCTTTTTTGGCTTGCATAAAACTCCTCAAAAATTTGAGATTTTCACAAACTTGCTTCCTTTTCAATGTTCAATTGTATATAACTCTATTAGAATTACTAAAAACTATAAAATTAACCAATGTATAATGTTAAATTATAATAATTCAATCATAATTAACATTGCAACACTACATATATTGAAACTTGAGTTGATATAATCAAATTTGATGTAAAAAATTTGTTATTTCCTCCTTAAGTTGGCAAACCAAAAAAAGGTGGTGGAACGTTCATGCAAAGGTGGTGCATTGTGTAAAATTTTCTTATGCTCTTCCCAACAACATCAAAAAGTGTTTTTTTGTTGGATCATGCACAAAATCAGGAGAATAATAGAGGATGCGGGCCTATATCATGGGTGTCTTGGATTTTTACCATTTTTATAGCAAGAAAAAATGTTCTCACATTATAACATGAGCATGATTTAGCTTGATCTAAATATGGCCATATTTCAACTTTTCCAAAACATGCTCGTGTTTTCAAAAAGTTGATTTTGTAAAGGTTTCTTAACTATTATCATGTGTCAATAGGGGCTTGCATTAAGGTACATCAATGAGACCTATGTTTAACTAGTTATGACATCTTCTAAGTGTTATTTATGTCTCATTTTGTGTGCGATATGAAGTTTCACCATAATTCCTTATATGCTCAAGCCTATACATTGACCCTCAACATTGAATCTTAAATCCTAAACCCTAAATACTTTACCTTATACCCTAAAACCTCAACCATCAACCCCCCCCCCCCTCTCTCTCTCTCTCTCTCTCTCTCTCTCTCTCTCTCTCTCTCTCTCTCTCTCTCTCTCTCTCTCTCTCTCTCTCTCTCTCTCTCTCTCTCTCTCTCTCTCTCTCTCCTTAAACCCTGTACCCTCAATCCAATACCCTAAACCCTCAACCCTAATCCATCAACCCTCAATCCTTAAACCCTAAACCCTCAACCCTTAATCCCTCAACCCTCAAACTTCAACCCTTAACCCTAATCCCTCAACACTCAACCCTCAACCCTTAAACCATCAACCCTTAAACCCTTAATCCATCAACCCTCAACCCTATACAGTAAACCCTCAACCCTCTCCCCTATACATTAGACCCCCAACACTATACCCTCAACCCTCTACCCTTTACATTAGATCATCAACCCTCATATATCTCTCTTTGTCCCTCATCTTCTCTCCTTCTCTCTATCTCACTTCTCCCTTCATCCCTCCCTCTCTTCCCTAATCCCTCAACCCTATACACTCAACGCTTAAACCCTTAAGACCACAACCCTCAGCCCATAAAACCCTAAACCCTCAAAACCTCTACCCTCTACCCAATAACCTAAATCCTCAACCCTATACCCTCAACCCTTAAACCCTCTACCCTAAACCTTCAACCTTCAACCCTTAATCCCTCAACCCTCAACCCTTAAACCCTAAATCCTCAACCCTCAACCCTTAATCCATCAACCATCCCTCAACCCTCAATCCTTAAACCCTAATCCATCAACCCTCAACCCTCAACCCTCAACCCTTAATCCTCATCCCTCAACCCTTAAACCATTAAACCCTTACACCCTTAAACCCTCAACCCTCAACCCTCAACCCTCAACCCTTAAACCCTTAATCCCTCAACCCTCTACTCTATACATTAAATCCTATACCCTCTACCTTATACATTGTACCCTCAACCCTAACCCCTCAACCCTCTACCCTCAATCTAATACCCTAATCAGTCATCCCTATACCCTCAATTCTCAACCCTCTACCCTATACATTGGGATCCTCAGCCCTCATATATCTCTCCTTTTCCTCTTCTCCTTCTCTCTATCTCTTATCCTCCATCTTCCCTCCCTACATCCTCTCTCTATCCCTCAGCCTATGCCCTCGACCCTTAAACCCTTAAACCCTTAAACCCTTAAACCCTCAGCCCTCAGCCCTCAGCCTCAACCCTCAACCCTCAACCCTTAAACCCTCAACCCTCTACCCTCAACCGAATACCCTAAACCCTAATCCCTCAACCCTCAACCCTATACCCTCAACCCTTAAACCCTTTACCCTAAACCATCATCCCTCAACCCTTAATTCCTCAACCCTTAACCCTTAAACCCTAAACCCTAAACCCTTAATCCCTCAACCCTCAATCCATAAACCCTCAACCCTTAATCCGTCAACCCTTAAACCCTAATCTCTCAACCTGTAACCCTTAAATCATAATCCCTCAACCCTTAACGTCTCAACCATCTACCCTTTACCCTATGCATTAAACCCTCAATCCTCAATTATCAACCCTCTACCCTATACATCGGATCATCAACCCTATACCCTAAAACCTATACAATCAACTATATACCCTCAACCCTCATCCCTAAACCCTTACACTCTCAGCCTCATACCTCAACCCTTAAACCCTCAACCCTTCACTCCTCAACCCTTAAACGCTTAATCTCTCAAAACTCTACCCTATACATTAAACCCTCAACCCTTAATTCTCAATCCTCTACCATATACATTGGACCCTCAACCCTATATCCTTAACCCCAATCAATGTCTCTCTCTCACACACACACATACACATGCACACCCTCTCTCTCCCTCACTCACTCTCCCTCCCTCTCTCTACCCTATCTAATTGTCGCTATATCCCCTCTCCGTGTTTCTACGCACCTCTTGCTCAATCACTCTCTTTGTCTCTCTCACACACACACAAACATACACACCCTCTCTCTCCCTCCCTCTTTCCTACCATCTTTAATTGTCTCTATCTCCACTCTCCTTATTTCTACACCTCTCTCTCTCTCTCTCTCTCTCTCTCTC
>CM021101.1:677397040-677452200 GCA_007115665.2 Sequoiadendron giganteum | reverse complement strand
AACCTTGAATATTGTCCCTCAACCCTATACTTAAAACCTAAACCATATGTACTCTCAACCCAAGTCACCCTATACTTTATACCCTCAATCCATATCGTAAATCCTAAACCCAATATCCTAAACCCTAATCCCTATACCTTACACACTTAATCTTATACACTCAACAAGCTAAATAATATCGCTCAATTGTAACCCTTAACCCTCTACCCTGTATGCTCAACCTATTACTTAAGCCCTAATCCTGTGATCCTCAACCCTATACCTTAAACCCTAAACCCATAAACCTCAACTCTCATCCCTATAACCTATACCCTCACCCTTATATACCCTAAACCCAAAACCCTTACATGCATACATACAACCATACATACACACATACAAGCATACATGCATACATGCATACATACCTAAAAGCATACATACATACATACATACATACATATAGGCATATAGGAATACATACATACATACATGCATACAAGCATGCATATATACATACATACATACATACATACTGGCATACATTCATACAAGCATGCATGCATGCATACATACATATAGGCATATATACATACATACATATAGGCATACATACATACATGCATGCATGCATACATACATACATACATGCATACATACATACATGCATACATACATACAAATATATATACAAACATACATACATCAAACATACTTAAAAAACTTGCACAAACTTTTTTCCAAGTGAGACATAACATGAGCGTGTTATAATGCGCTCACATTATGTCAAGCTTGAGAAAAATG
Source organism: Sequoiadendron giganteum (assembly GCA_007115665.2). Taxonomy (NCBI): domain Eukaryota; kingdom Viridiplantae; phylum Streptophyta; class Pinopsida; order Cupressales; family Cupressaceae; genus Sequoiadendron; species Sequoiadendron giganteum. The sequence goes on along the minus strand of CM021101.1, from coordinate 677,451,417 downwards.
TAGCAACATTTTGCAAAAATTGAGCAAAATACAAAATAAAGCATAACATGAGCACGTTATAACATGCTCACGTTATATCTTGATTTGGGAATCCCACAGCCTTAGGCTTGGGATTTCCTTTGGATTGCCAACCCAAAGGCTTGGAGTGCCTTCCCAACATCCAAAGATGTGTTTTTACATATTCTACAAGATTTCACATAGTCTCGTTCGTGCTAACCATCATGTTTGCACGTGTTTTCAGGTTGAGTAAATTGAAAACCTGGGTAATGTTAGGCTCTCTCTTAGCTATTTAACAATTTAATTTTTTTCATATCTTGACAATGTTACGACTTCCATCTTTAATTTATTTTGTTTGTGTTCATTTTTTGTCAAAAACCAATTTTTGGTATTTTTACTTCATTTTTTAACCGTTCACTAAAATTTCAAATAAATTACACTTTTATAAACTAGACTCCATTCTACACATGTTTAAAAAAAATGATTAGTTTTAAAAAATTATAGGGGTAGCATGGCCAAAATTTTGTTTTTTGGGATGTGTCCACTTTGAAACTAGTAAATTCAAATTTCATTAATTTAAAAAAAAAAAAAAATTGGTCATAAACTACATGATACATTAGCTAATTTCTAACTAAAGTGATTTTTAAAATACCAAAAAAAGGTTACCTTTTGAGAGAGCCATAAAAGATTGTATGTTATGGTTTTTTGAAAAAACAACACCAATTTTTGTGGCTCCCTTTTTTGAACCCCTTAATCTCTACCATTTTCAAAAAGAATTAGTAGTTTAGAAAGTAGACTTAGAGCACTATGAACATTGTTTCTATTGCATCTTAAAATTTTGAGTGTAACTATCCTCAATTTCTCATCCAAGGTCAGTATATCTTGATTTTAAAAAAGAGTGGCCACTTAAAGACCCCTTTTTGGCCTCCCATCTTTCTGCACTTACCCTCAACACCAACCTTACTAACCAAAAAAAATTGAAGATTTTGGAGAGGGGAGAACCCACCAACTAAGAGGAGGTGACCATACCCTCAACACCACCATTAACCTCCAAATTAGCCATATCCATAACACCCACCTGGATTGGGGAAGGAGGAAAAACAACCTCCTAAACCAAAGAGGGAACTTGGCCAAGCCAAAATTCAACCTCATTCCCTTCCAATTTCATTAGACCCATATTCTCTCTTGAACCAGGAACAAGGGGAGGGGGAACTTTAGAATTCTCACCCTTTTCCTTCCACGCCTTGGGAATAGGTTGAAGAACCTTGGAAGGACACTTTTTGGCCCAATGACCAACTTTCTTACAATGGAAACAAGCAAAGGGAAAGGTTTCAAACTCCACCAACTACTTCCAAACTCCAAATCTAGACTTTAAACAATAGTTTGTTAAACTTTTGTTCTATTACACCATGTCACAAATTCTAGCAAACACTAGCCACCCACTTGAAAATTCGATTTCATCTATGGTCACAAGGTGTGACTAAAGGTGCTTACTATTCCTTTAAAAAATTCTTCATCCTAGTACTCCAAGGGCAGACTTGGGAGTCTTACCCAAATCAGTGCAAAGTTAAAGAAGCATTTTGAGAGATCCAACACCAATTCCCACTTGGATGCAAAGCTAACATATATTTACCAATGATCTAAGGAAATTTTGTGAAGATTCTCCCCACATCCTCCTCACAAGAAAATGAGAAAGAAAAAAGCCTTTGGTCATAACCACAATATCTACTTGACCTTTCAAATGGCATTTCTTATTTTCCTAGGATCTCACCACATCAATGTTTGGTCTAAGACCCAGGAATTTCCCAACTAGAGAGAACTCCATAAGAGAGATAACTTTTTTGAACTAAGAAATCAAGAATAGAAAGAGTGATCTCACCTGAAGCCGAAGTAGAATCCACTTGAACAGGGGAGATGAGATTTTTCCTTTTGGATTGGAACCAAACAAGTCTGACCATCGAGAGATGAGCCTATCAATTAACCCCACATTACTTTTTTGACCATGAACACACACCCTCATGACATTATCCTTACAACCCAAGGAAGACTATGAACCATCCAAAACAATATATACCAAAAGGTCCTCCTTACCCAACATGCCTGGGGAATCCACTTAAGTGTCGCTAATCTAGCCTAGCACTGGGCCCTTCCCGCCAGCTTGAAAGACATTCACCACCACTTCATCAGCTAGACCACAAGCAATCAACTTGATCCCCACAACAAATTCTATAGATTTCAAATTCAAAGCTAGTTTTACCACTTCACCATTAACATTCTCCTCCATTTTCATGTTGATTGAGATTGTTTTCTAGTGGAACCCAAAACATTTTTTAACATTTTCAACAATATCTTTTTCTAGGCATCTTTTCCTCTCTTTTTGTGAAATCTACACCCAATATAATTGTAATGGCTCTTTTAGCTAATCATGAAAAAGTAAGTTTGATAACAGTTGGGATTGACCAAGTGTATCATGATATTTTAAATAAGTCTAAAGTATTTCCTTTATAGTTATATTCAATGAACTCTTAGTAGTTTGATTAGGTTGTTCAACATAAAGTTTCAATTTCACATATTCATTTCAAGTAAATGGTCTATATTTCTGTAAAAAAATCACCTCTTTAATTAGATTCATATGAATATCCATAGAAGGAAGCAATTATGACCCCTCTCCAACATCAAAGTGTGGATGGTCCTCCTCTCTAACATCAATTATTTGTGTTTGGCTCTCCTCCCTAACATCAACTATGTGTGATTTGACCTCCTTTTCTCCAATAACTAAATTAGGATCTACTTCTAGTCCAAATTTTGTATGTTGAGCCCCTACACATATCATATAGAAGAGGATATTTTATAATATATTTAAGAGATGGATCATATATATAGTTCTTGAATGTTTTTAAAAAACTATATAAAGTGATATCAAAAAATTGAACTTAATCTCTATAGTTTAATTCTTGTAAACTCAATTCTCCAAATTGATATTTTATTATAAAGTTCACAAGGCAGATCCATTGGGGGAGTTTAGGAGAGGGTTTAGGGTTTAAGACCTTTATTATTTATGATTTATGATTTGGGGTTTCTAGGGTAAATATGGTTTACGGTTTAGGTTATTAGTTATAGGAGTAGGGAACATAGTGGTTTTAGTAGAGGCCTTAGGAATGGTAATGAGATCCACCACAAAAATAAGTGAATATATAAGGACAATTATGGAAGAAATTTATGTATTCAATTGAATTTTATTTATCTTAAAGAGTGGATAAGAATATATGTGAAGGCTAATATTTATGAGACCTTGTCTAAATAGAATATACCTAGAAGGATGATAGGGTTAGATTCTCAGGGAACATGTCTCTAGGATGTATTGAGGATGAGAGGTCAATGATATATATATCTAAGATATTTCATCATATTTTTTCGGATGATTAGCTAGTGTTTAGGTAGGTGTATAAAGGTTAAAGGGGGATCCATTGGGGGAGGGTAGGAGAGGGTTTATCATATAAGCAAGGCATGCATGTTCAAAAAGGTTTTAATAACCTTTATTGGAACATATTTAAAAGAAATAAAAATGAAACATATGATATCCATTTGATATAGATGGATTAGAGTTCATTAGATATCAATGGGGTAAAGGTTTCACTAAAAAAAGAGGTATGAGAAGGTTGAAAGGAGTAAGTTATAGAAAAAGAGGTAAAATCCTTAATTTTTTTATGGTATTATTGTTTAGATTATGATTTAAGTGAGGGTGATTTGAGGGATAAAACTATATCTAAAAATGAGAGATAAAGGGCATGAAAAACATAAGATTTAAGGAGTATAGCCCAAACCAAGGGTAAGGTACACAACTAGTCTAAGGAATGATTAGTTAATTTAGTCAGAGAGAATTTGGTCAAGATATAATTATCATAGATTTAGCTCAATAATATTTAGGGTTTAGGGTTTAGAGTTTAGGGTATTAGTTATAGGAGTAGGGAACATAATAGTTTTAGTAGAGGCCTTAAGAATGTCAATGAGATTCACAACAAAAATTAAAGAATCTAATACATACTTGAATTGAAAAAAATATTCCAATTGAAAATAATTTGATCTTATTGATCCTAATCAAATAGAAGATGATTTAATTGAAAAAAATATATGATTTATAAAAATACATAGTTTTAATTAAAAAATACATACCTTCTATTTGATTACAATATCTTTGCATCCTTTTTTCATGTATTTTTTGTTCCTTTTCTGTTGAATATGACCATACAATCTTATTTCCCATCTCCTTTGTAAAATATGTTCTCGATAATTCGTTTACCAAATTTTTTGTTGTGCAATGTCTCCCTAAATTGTAAATACATTTTTTTCAATTGGACGTTCCAAATGTAAATCACTTGCAAAAACTCAAAACAAAAAAGAAAAAATTTCTTTATTTTTGATATAAAAAACAAAAAAATGACCTCATATATATATATATGCAATTCACATAAACATTTAATTGGAAAAAATCGGTTAAAATTATCCTTCCTTCAAAGGTCAACTACTATTTTTAAAAAAATTATTTTATTAGCAAACCTTCGTTTGAATTTCCTTTGTCATGAATATTTAATATTATTTTGGCCCTCTAAAGGGACCTTCATTTGAAGGTGCCTTCAAACAAAGGGGCCTTAGCTAGACACTTCCAATGTCTGCTTTAAATTTTCCTCAAAAGTTCCAGTTTCAAGCCTCAGATTGGACCTTCAAATGGAATTAACTTGACAAGATAATTTGCAAGATCGTAGTCCTCAAAACAAGCTTTCCAACAAGTATAATTTTAATATAATTTTATTTTATTTATATTTATTTTTTATTTTTTATTAAGCATAGGTTTTTCACCAAACATCAAGTTCTTTGTTCCCACATGTGGAAATGTTGATTTCAATGTCCTACTTTAATCAAAAAGTGGGACTCATTGTTACGGGATTTTACTTCCACCTCTAAAATAGACACGTTCCATCTTTGAATTGTTAGGATAAAATAATTGATTGCTCGATTGATCTCTTTTTTCTCTCGTTCCCTATATATCTCTCATTACTCTCTCTTGTTCAATCTCTTTATCAATCTCCCCCTCTCTATAACGCTCTCTCTCCTTCCCTTTGTCTCCCTTTGCATCTTTATATTTCTCTTTATCTATTTGTGAAACTCTCTCCTTTCTCTATTTTGCTATATATCTGTGTGCTTTCCCTCCCTCATCTTACTCACCCTTCCCCTCCGCAAGTGTCAATTATATACAAGTCGTATCCATTTCCTTTTTAATTTTAAATCTCATGCTTGTACTTTTTAATTTTGATTTTTTTTTAATCTCCACTCTTAAAAAAACAAAAACCAACTTTTAAAGTATTCCACGTCATACTTTTCCGTTGGACATTTTATTGGATGAGAATATCCATTTCTTTTCTAATTTTAAATCTCGGGCGTGTGATTTAAAGATTGCTTTCGTTAATCTCTAGCTACTCTTAAAACAAAACAATCAAAAACGTCAACTTTTCCGTTGGGCATTTTGTTGGATGAGAGTATCATGAGACGCGCCACCCACACCCTCAAACACGATGTGTATATATATATATATATATTCTCAGCGAAAGGCAAACTGATTCTGCTTTTTCAGGATAAAGATTTGCAACAATACCTCGACCTCCATGTTTCTGTTTTTGTTATGCTGCGTAAGGTGAGCAATTCAACGTTTAGTCCTATTTTTTCTGGACATTTTAAGAAAATAGATTGTGATACGAAATTTTGATCAGGCTATCTGACCTGTACGTAGAATTTCTGTACAGCACTGTGTTCGGTATGGGTAAACAGATCTTGTATATTTATGTTAGATTTATTTTATTTTTAATGTTTTGAAAATGTATTGGAACAATTTATTCTGCTTTTCCTGGGTGTTTTTTCCTCTGCTGCCATGGTGCCAATGCTTCTTGCTTTTACTCTGCTTTTCCCAGGTTTTCTTTCCTCTGTTGCTATGGTGCCAATGCTTTTTTCTTTTGTGCACCAATTTGTCCTCAGAACATTGTGAAGTTGTGTTTTGTCAATATATCCTGACTGTTTTCCTGGGGTACGCTCTGCATTATTGATTTTGGATTTCAATTTTAAAGTAACTGATATAAATCAAAATAGTTGGAAATCTGGATGGTGCTTAGAGCATCGTGAATTGGGGGAGTCTGATAAATAAAAAGAAGCTTAAAAACCCTAGAGATCAATGGATTCAAGGATGAAAGAGAACTATATAATAGTGGAGGACCATGTGACTGAGAGGCCTGGTTTTATCTGTTTGGCATTGGTCCTCATACTTCATGCATTCTTGTAGAGAAGTGCACTTGAAATACACATGGTATTTAATGCTTTAGGAGCCTTATCCCTTTGGCAGTGGTGGTCGGACTTTTACACTCTACATATGTCATTGGTAATATTGCTTGAATCCTTGTACATTCCATCCAAACTAACGAACAAACTTTAAGGATGCATGAATGCAACATGCTATGGCTATATCCTTTCCTAAATATTGAGAAAAATTCCCCAGGAATTCATTAAAATTCTTTGGAAGTATATTTTGGAAAACCATGTCCAGTTTAACGACAAATCAATTACTGTACTAAGAATTTCTGAAGTCAAAATGCATTTATTGGTCAAAAAATTTCTAAGAGACGCAGGTCGAGACTAGAGTGTTGTTCTTTGGGTCAAATGGGATGCTTGCAATTTGGAGTAAGGTTTATAAGCCCTTCTGCTTCAGGTTGGCAAGAGCAGACCACTTTTGGAAATTGTTCCTATTAATACAAATGCCAGTGATGCTCTCATGTTGGGCGTACACAGGATTATTTATGTCCTGTATGCTGCTGGTACTCTCAATTTGGAATTTATATAAGATACTTTTCATCCCGAATGTAGATTTATGTTACGTGCTAGTGATAATTCTTATTAGGGATAGTAAAATACTTCTTTTAAAACCAAAGGTTTAAGGGATTTCTTGGAATTTCTTTTTCAGAGTTAGACATGTGGTGAACTTCAAAACTTATGAGAAGTACTATTATAGATTGTCTTTACCCTTGTAAATTCTGAGCGTTCTCTGAATGGAAGCTGAAGTAGAAAACTTACAGAAGCAATAAATCAATAAATTATATGTTGAACCATCTTTATCACATTCAAAATATTTTGATTATTTGACATCTGAGAAAATTTGAGAAAATTAAAAAATTATAACATTTATATACATAAAAATAAATGTGTAAACATAAAATCAGAGACCCGAATTTTACAGAAGAAATTGTGGCTTACTACTGCACAGGTTTGGCCTTCAAAACCTTACGCAAATCAGTGAAAAATGGCTGGCCTGACTACTAGATGCATCTAGTTTCTGCATTGAAGACTGATAGAATAAATTCTGCATCTATAAAGTTACACAGATCTCTTCAATATCACTGAAAATCCTGATATTCAACTTTTGGGTTTATAATTTCTTTTTTCTCATCTTTTGCTTCCGATGTTTTGGGTTTATAACTTTTTGGATTTTCTGTTTTTTCCATGTTTTTAGGTTCGTTTATAATAAATGATATGAACAGGTCTTAAAGTACTCTTAAATTCTTAATCCATTGGTTTGGCCAAAACATTGGTAAGGACCAGACTTCATCTAGCTCTTGCTAAACTTGGTAACTTTGTGTTGAGATGTTACTGTAAAGTAACAATTCTATAGTACAGAAATAACTGAATTATAGAAATATAGAATAAATAAATACACATGCAGAAACCCAAGGGTGGAAAAGAGAGTAAATCATAAACATTATGGAATAATAACTTCAAATCTGTGGGTACAAGGAATAATGTCCGTTGCCAAGATCTAGTATTCTTGATTACCTAAGCTATGTGCCTTATAACCTTACTTGTATGAATTGATTGAAATCAATAACCCTCCACCATCCTGGAAATGTGAAACAAAAGATAGAAGTATATTAATCCAAAATAACGTGACTAATGTTAATGTAACTGATGCCTTTTGGTTTCCATCTGCAACCATATTTTCAAAACTTCATATGAGAAACATCCAACCATTCATTGCTCCCAAACAATTGAACACTATGTGTCCAACTATCAAACTGACAAAGCATTGTGCCACTATCAATGGCAAGAACCCTTGTACTTCCATCCTCTTTCATTTAAAAATTCCACTTTCTGCTTGTGATAAGCCTACCAACTGGTCCTCCAATTGAGGTTGTGATTCCAGTCTGGCCACAAATGCAAATATTCATAAGCAAAAATTTTGGGTGCCAAGCCAAACTTGTTCACAGTGCTTCAAAGTGGAAAACTACAGTAATTTTTTCTTCAGTTATTTTCAAAATGTTCATTACTGGCCCCCCTTTCCCAATTTCATAGTCTCAGTATGAGCTATATTACTTTATATAGCTGTTAACTATACTTTATCACAGGTTGTTCTTTGCAATTCAAACCAACAATTTCTATTACTTGAAACTAGAAATGATCTGCGCAACCCAAACTGATGATTCTAAAGTTAAACTATTTTTTGCATAATCATCATCAAAATGAAAAGAAAGCTAAGAGCTGCATGCACTTTTTCCATTGAGTTCAAATAATAATTTTGAACCATGAAATGCCATTAAATTATCACATTGTAGGGGGGTACCCTTACACCATTCTTCAAAATTGTCATGCTTCTTACAGAAGAGTGCTATCAACAACAATTCCATGATACATCCATAACAAACTGAAAGCAATTTTTTTAATAATTTCCATCTCTTTTCTTAGCTCAATGGGCATTTGGACATGCACAATACTTCTTGTTTTGATAGTGAGGAGTACACTCCATGAGCTGAGTACAGGTGTACCAATGCTATTTGATTGTGAGAGAAGGTCTAAGGAAAATCTGCAAACACATTTTCTTTAGCTTTGCATGATGAGCATCGCTCATGTTGATGCCTATGCTAAGATGTTGATGGTGCTAGCTGAACAATGAGTTGGCTCTTGAATGTTCAATTTATCTGGTGAAAATGTATATGAATTGCACAAGTTAGTTGTTTTGAAAATTCTTGTTTTTCTATTAGCTCTTGCAGTCAAAGGTGTAGGTCTAAGAAAACTTCTTTTTTTGCGGGGGAGAACAAACGACAACTGTTGTTAGGTGAAGTTTTTGTAATAATTAGAAACTTTTACAAATACCAACATGATTTTATGGAAACTGCTGCAAAAACAAGGTCTTTTGAAGTTTATCTTCAGGCAAAAATACAGCATAAAAATAAAAAGAAAAGCTAAGATGATAACTATCTCAAATCTTACAAAGAACAAATGAATTATGATACATGATCTCCCTCTGATGGCATGCTTGAGCCCTGCCACTTGGAAGTAATTTTGTGCTTTATAAAACTTTGTTTGCTTGGATAGATCATTCCACCATGATAATAGTATGATGGGCACTGACTTAAATAGCAAGGAACACTGTACAAAAAATTATGTATTTGGTGGTAGTGGGAGGGTCATTGAGGTGACTGGGCTTCATTGGTTTCTGTAGTTAATGTGGAGGCATATATTCAGTGACCTTAGTCTATCCTTTTTAATCATCTTCTGTCTCTGAACTTGGCAATCAGCTGTAAGTCTCTCTCTTATTTCTAGCCTAGAACTTTTATATTTTTATATTGCAGTCAATATGTGCCAAACTACAGAAATATATGGGATTATCGGTTCATACTCACATTTGATGCCAAATTCTTTTAATGCATGAAAAAAGCTTCTATGATTTTTTTTGTTAATGTGCAAATTTCAAAAATAGTGAGGATTGATAAGCTTATAAAGCAGTTTTGTTTCATTATCTAACACAATTTTCATACAGTTGAATTTCTACCTTTGCTTCCGTTTAAGAGTTGGGGCTGTAACTGAAGCCTGCCCACTGGCTTCTTTTTCAATAAAAATAATAGTCATTGTTTTCTTATCATTCTTCTATTTTCTCCTGTTCTGTTCCAGAGGTATTGTGTCCTTTGTGGACATGGTTGCAACCAAATTTCTTGATAGTTTCATCCAAACTTTCTTGTGAAGTGGCTATATTAGCAAAACTGGCTTCCGATCTTGCAAAATGAATCATATTCAACTTCTCCAGCTACCTTGGCTGTGAGTCAAAATTTTCACTCTCTTACTCATATTTCCAATTTGCATGGCTGCTTCTTATTTTCCATGACATTTACCTTGCCAGTCAAAGGCATACATGCCCTTGATGAGCTTCTTCAATGCCAACAGGAGAGCTCTGGTTCCAAATCTGGTTTATAATTCTTCAATCAAAATTTAACTAGTTCACTAAATATATTATTTCAATATTTAATTGCTGTTATCAATATTCATGACTAAAGATAATTAGTAACCAGACTGTGCAAATGAATTAGAATGCTTGTATGTTCTTGTGAATGACCTTGAAAGGTATTATTACAATGTGCTTTCTTGAGCTCTATGGATATAGCAAGATAAAATGAACTCAAGTACGTTCCTTTTCTAGTAATACCATGTGATGCATATGGGTAAGTTTGAGAAACAATCTTGAGTGATTAACAGAAAAAGTAAATGCTATCTACAATATTATATATGTTGTTTATTTTTTAATTATTGTGCTACTAAGCTATTCTTGTGGGCTCATGTAAGAACAATTGATTGCAGATTATGAAGGAGCAGATGACGTATCATTGACTATGTTTTACGAAAGTGAAGAAGATTTAAAATAGGTTAGCCTCTTGTGTCAGCTATGGTGGTAACTTTAGTTAAATTGGCTTTACTTTATGCAAATTGGGCAAAGCTTTTTGCTGTGCAATATACATGGAATCAAGTGTATCCCTAAACATACCTTTGAAAGAATTATTTATAGGCAGATGAGCCTATTACGAAAATGATGCAATATTATTATTTAATTTAGAGCCTTTGCTCTGCAAATCTTGCACCAACCCTATGCTATAACATAACAATGGTTGGAGACATAGGAGTGTTCTGAAATCCACTTAGTTCGATTCCCCTTTATGTGACACAGGAGTTTACCATCTACCAAATAAATATAGAGAGAAAAAGAACCAAGAGGTAAACTCATAATGAAGAACACAAAATTGTAATGCAGCCTGAGAGGTATGATTTCAGAAGCTTAATGTTCAATATAATCTTTTTTCATCCACATACCAGATATCAAACTGCTCTTCCAGACAATAAGTAAAACTGTTAAGAAATTATCCCTCTTCTGAGATATTTCCATTGTGTTCTTTTTAAAGACATTTTAGCCACTTTCCCCTTGGAAAACTCAATCAGCCCCACAATTTCTATCTATCCTCTGCCCATGGATGCACCACATTTGGTGAAGTTCTTGGTGGCTGTAATGATGAAGACATGCCTGTCATAGGATCTAGGTAGTTGTCCAATGAGTCTAAAATTCACATGGATAAAGCCCAAGGAGCTTCAATTGTTTGGACTTTGAAGCTCAGCAGGAGGGGAGTGAATTAGATCATCATTAATCTGACTTTTGGTTGCCTCTTTTGGAAAATGCGATTTTGTCTTTTTCTAATGTAGGCAAATAATAACCCATTTGTAAGCATTTGCAGACTGCTTCATGTCAGCTACCATGTCCCTTGCAAATGCCCCCATTTGCCTACATGTCAGTCTGACATAAGTGTCAGTATCATTACTTTCTTCCTAAATTCCACATGCTTGTGAACAGCTACCTTCCCAGCTTCACTCATAACTTGCTTGAGTTCCACTATTCTTTTTAATCACTTCCCTCTTGGATTTATCTACATATCTCTGCTTGTGCTAGCCCTATCACAGGTCTACAATTACCATCTATTGTCATTACTATCCATTTTTTCCATGTTTACAATCTACTTGGGTTTGCCCTCTTTTTCATACACATCATCATAGCATAACAAATTAAGATGCACAGACATGCCACTTCCCTAGTCGCTTCCACAGCAACTCTCCTCTCTAGTGCTCAATTAGTAAAAATTAGAATTTAATCATTGTCCCTTTCTATTTTCCCCCTTTTGACTATTCACAGTCCCACTCCAATTTTCCCACTTGAGGCATGCCTAGGTCAGAAATAAATTTGCACCCTTTGGCAAGGTGCAAGTCTAGGAGTATTCAATTGTATTGGTTTATAGGTTCTTTTCTACAGCAGCTAGGTGTAAACTGTCTTAGTGATGCCATCTTGCAAACTTGGTGTTCACCTTTCAAATTCATATGGAGGATAATACAAAAGTCAAAAGAAAAAAAGAAAGCAATCAAAAACCATTTATCTCAAAAGAAAAATCAAAAGGGTAAACTGAAAATTCAATCAAAAGTGGAAGAAAATTTGATCAAAATCATTGGCATGCCCCCATCTTAGTAGAAACTCAAATTCCATAGTTGGTCTAATAACAGATCCTAGAGGTCCTTTGGGGTGCGGTAGGCCAATACATTGGGATAGGAGCCCTCTTATACACCATTTGTGCTGCCTTCCTTTTCATGCAATTACCCAATCCTCACAGTAGGTTGATGGCTCAGAAGGTAGGCATGTTTACATTTATATCATAATCTTCATGGTATATATCTACTACTTATCTAGTTAGCCCAAACCATAGTTTGCCATACATGGTTCCTAAGACTTCCTTGATCACTGGTTGCCTTGGTGATGCCTCACTATCTCCTTCCACATCATTTCCAGCTTCCTCTTGATGGATATACCTACTATTTGACCAAATCCAACTTCTGTCTCTTCCCTTTTTGAAACACTTTAGAATTAACTCCTTAATTCTTGGTCTCACCCCCTATACCATCATATTCATCTCACCACTCACATCATATTATTTTTGGTAGTGGATGGTCATGTTGTCCATGAAGAACATCTAGCGCAAGCATTGATTTGTTTAAAAGTAACTCATTTGCTTGCTTCTCTTTTTCACATTTTTTTGACTCTTTAAATATCCTATCTAGTTTCTTTAAACGTCACCCTTCATATTTTCACAATAGATGTTAATTAAATGTCAAACATGTTATTACTCACTTGTCAATGATGAAAACTTTTAAGCTTTGAAACAGTACATTCACAGTGCGAAACTGTCAAAATGCTTTTGCTCAACGACAAAACTTTGACCATCACCATTAAAGTGTAGATTTTGCCACAATCTCTTAAAAAAATTCTAGTTATCATATAAAATATATGAGTAACAAACAAAACTTATAGAAATTCAAGGTCTCTATGAGGTGTATCTATGACATTGAAAGCTAGGAACATTTATGAGAGATCGAATCAAAATAGAAGATAAGAAAAACTATTATGTTGAATGTGCAAGTCAGAAGCCAATAGATATGAGTGGGCATGCAATTGCAATCCGTCTCTATTATTTAGGATGTATATGAAGTTTGGACATGATGATTGGAACATTTTTGCACTTGTTCTTGCAACGATGCAAACTGCTTTAAAAATGTTTCTATTTGAATACAAATATTCAGCAATTTCATGTGCACTTCATTGTTCTTGTATATAGGGGTTGGACAACACCATTGCTATTATTGTCATAACAAGTGTTGATCGTATTTTCCAACCCATCAAACATCTTATTTTGCAACTCAATAGACAAAGTCACAATGCCCTCTGTTTTTGTCTCCTTTATAACAACACCATGTCTTTTTTTAATTTTTGCCATAGTGTCTTTCTGTTTTTTACTTTTTATCATCATCAATGTCACAATTTTCTTTTTTGCTTCATCAACTTCTGTTTTTTTTCTTTTTATCACCGTGAATGTTTATTTTTGAGAATCTTCAGTGATCTCTGTCTCATTATCCTCCATTATTTCCCCATCCTCTTCTCCATTCTGTTTTTTTTTCATTTTCAATTTTAAACTTGAAATCTTTGTCTTTTACCTTTATGCGGTGAGCTGAAATTTTTATTTGAGGCAATTCATTTTTTTTGCTGCTGATTGTTAGTGTAATTCTTGACCACCACTTAAGTATGTTTCCATTGCTAAGTTGTTACATTGTCTGAAATTTTATTCAAAATCTTAAGCTTATTTTTGTATTTCAATTGTATAAGTACAAATTAGAGGCTGTACCTTTGATTTAAGCTTTTATGAAAAAATACAAACATAATTTTATGATTTTGGATAAAACTTCATACAATTAACAAATTAGTAGGTTGATTAAAAAATTATAATAATTATTAGCTACGAAAGAAAATGGGTTGTCTTAAGAAGTTTGATCTCACCAAGGAGAAGCTAAAGGATTTGTTTAAATTGAAGAATGAAAATAAAGAAAAAAATTATCATCTTTCTCATCAACTACGGAAAAACAAAGGTGGAGAAGAAGATAGATGAGGAGATGACAAGGGAAAATGAGGCAGAGGATAGTGTTGAGCAGATCACTGACAAGCCTTAAAACTATTATATTGATGCCATGATGTTGATAAAGAATTATGGAAGGATGAGGAGGAGAAAAACGAGAATGAGATGGTGTTGTCAAAAATTAGGCAAAAATTGAAAAACTTTGACTTTGTCTATTAAGTTACAAAATGAGATGTTTCATAGTTTGGACAATGTGAACAACCCTATTATATGCAAGAAATATAAGTGCACACACAATCTCTGAAAAATCTGTATATGCAATCATTCATGCTCCTAAACAATCAAATGCTATTTGTCCAACCATCAAATTGATGAAGCATTGTGCCACTATCAATGACAGGAACCCTCGTGCTTTCCTCCTCTTTCATTTAGAACCCCACTTTAGGCTTGTGATAGGCCTACCAGCTTGTCCTCCAATAGAACTCTCGATTTGTAGTGTGGCCACAAGCAAGTCTACGTAAACAAAGTTTTTGGGTGTCTAACTTGTTCCCAATGCTTGAAGGTGGAAAACTATAGGAACTCTTTCCTTTGTTATTTTCAAAATTGTGCACTTCTTTTTCCCACTTTTGTAGTCACAATATGTTCTACATGACTTGATATAGCTGTTAAATGTACATTTATCAGAGGTTGTAATTTGCAATTCAAACCAACAATTCTAATACTTGAAACAAAATGATCCACAATCCAAATTGATGATTCTAAATTATTTTTCGCATTGCCATCATCAAAATGGAAACAAAACTAAGTCCTGCATGCACTTTTTGTATAATTATTGTATGTGACGTCACGTCAACCTCATTGGGGTTATGAGACTGCTATTGCCTAATGATATCTATAAGTATATATAGGAGGTAGTGAGTAGTATTTAAGCATCACATTACAAGTTTTGTTCTAATTAAATACTTTCAAAGGTTGCCCTCTCGAAATGGCTTATAATTATCAAGTATTTGCATCTTATTTCCCAGTATATTCTTCTCTTGTGTAAGCAATTTCATTAAAAGTGGTATTAGAGCATGATCAAGAACAAGGTGGATTTTTTTTTCTTTAGGAGGTTGTGTTGTGAAGTGCATCTCTTCCATTTTTGCAATTTATTTTTAAAATCTTGAAGGTTGATCAAGAACATATTGATGTAGCTAAGATCCAGATTTGGGGTCATTTGAAGCATGTGTGAGGGAGTTATTGTGAAATTAGGGTTTTCACTAAATTTGCTTCCAAGATTGCAAAACATTGAGTTTTGTGGATATTTTTTCCCCAAAGTGAGGTCTATACTCATAGGTTACGATAACGTTTTTTAGCTTTTTTCTATTTGTCTTGGGTAAGTTATTGTGAAAATTATTTTGGTAGCATCATGGTGGGGGCTTCAACAAGAGGCAGGGTAAGATATCCATGTACACCTTGAAAGCATGCATACTTGGAAAGTCTCCTTACAAAAATGATCCAATATTAGAAGAGATGGATCCTATAGATGTTGAGGAATTTTTCTCAGTAGTAGCTTCCAAGTTAGATCTAGTTGACTTAGCTACAAAGGATGAGATGAAAGGGACTGCTAAGAAAGAATATATTTTTAAATTGATGATCTAATAAAAGATAGGTTACAATATAGATGTGGACAACCCACATCAGCCCCACCAGGCTAAAATCACATCAACCCCACCAAGCTAAAATCACATCAGCCCCACTAGGTTAAAACCACAACAACTTAAAACAAAACAAGGCCAGAGCCACTGTCAGAATCATAAAAAATACATTGCTAGTACAAACACAGCAGCGATTACTCTTGTTCTACCAGATTAGGCTCCAGATCAGGAGTATCAGGATTTACATCAGCTACAATTTTAACTTTCTGATTCATTACTTCCAGGTCATTAACCGCTTCATCTCTCAGAAGTTTATAATTATGCTGCTTACAACATAAATTTAGGAAATCAAGATACTCCTTTTGAAACATATCATCAACCTTTTTCAAGTCATGTGGCTAGGACTCAGCATATTTGACATCAGATCTGAAGATGGTGGCAGAACCTTCATCAATTATCTTCATAGGTCTCATAGTGGGGATCTCCAGTGCCATTATAACCTGTTCAAGAATATTCAAGATGGTGAGCCTATTGAGAGACTCCATACAACACGTTCTCTTGTCTTGATATAAGTCCTCATTCCTCCTTTTCCATAAAAACCATAAAATTTCAGTAGATAAAGCAATCCAAAACATATTTGACTTGACACTAAGACCTTTCACATATCCACACAAAATTTCTTGCCAAGTCACCTTATCCCTTTTATCCCACCGTAGAATATTACCCATGAAAACAGACCAAAAGGAAATAGGAAACAAACAATTAAAGAAAATGTGCTCAAAGCCTTCAACACTGTTAAACACAGAACATTGGTTAAAATAGGGAATACCAACAGCAATTTTCTTTAAAAAAGCATCCATCTAAAGCAACATTTCTTGGGTTCTAGAAATTTAAACCAACAAAACTTAAGGGACTCAGACCACTCTTTATTACCTAGATTAAAACCCCAGACAAGATTGACATGATTAAGGACCTCTTGGGAATCGGTCAACATTCTATAAAGTTTATGAGAATTAACTTTGAAAAAGTTAGTGCCATCACTCCATTGAAACTTCTCCAATCACTCAGAATTGAATCTCAACATGATAGGAAACTGTATCTGCGACAAGGCTTTTATCAAAACAGAGAAGGTTCTCTTTTGAGTATCAAGCAGGCCAAATTCAAACCTGAGTTGTACCTAGTTTTTAAGCTTAGTATTATTCAAAATATGTTGAATATTGGAGATGCCTTTTCTGTTCCACTTGTTTGCAGAGCACCCTTGAAGCAATGCCAATGGTTTATTATTGTGTGCAAGAATCCATCAGATGGATGTAAAAGTGAAGATCTCATTGGTAGTTTTATTAAAAGCATCATTACCAACGACAATTTCCCAGGCCCTCCAAAGACTGTTGAACACAACAGACCCTGCAGGCATAAACTGAACCTTTCCAAAAAGAACATTATGGGGGTGCAAATTCTTCCACATTTTAGCTTTCCTGGGAACAACATCCTGAATATTTATCCTCACCAAAACCTTCCAAGGCTCACTACCAACAAAGGATTTAACAATCAATTTTATGGCAAGAGAAACTCCATGGAACTTTAAATGTTTAAGCCCAAGGCCACCAAGACTCTTGTCCAAACAACACCACTCCCATTTCACCGCATGCCTCCTTTTTCCTTTACCATTAGACCAAAGAAAGTCCCTAATCAACTTTTGAATTATCAATTATCTCAACCTAATATCTGGACAAGGACCACATGGGTGCATGATAAATAGAGTAAGTATATAGGATTTTTTGACACACTTGAGTCCTCCAAGCAAGGAAAAGATAGTTCCTTTTCTAAATTTTTAGCTTCTTCTCAATTTTAGTATATAACCAATCCCACCTCTTTTAGGGAAGATCTATGCATAAAAGGGACTCCTAGGTATTATACCTACTTAGATGGGCCTCCCCATTGCCAAGAATATTTCTTAAACCAATCAGGAGGCACATCTAATCAGCTTAACAACACAAACTTACTCTCTGAAATTTTGGCCCCAAAAGCCTCACAATTTTTTTTCAATCTCCCTGTTAGCCTGTCAAAGTTGTTGTAATCCAACCTTGGATACAGTGCATTGTCCTTGCAAATTGCATATTGATCAATTCATCATTATTAGGAAGAATTACCTCTTGAATCTTATCCCCCAAGGTATCAATTCTCAATATGTAGTACAAAGCTTCCGAAGCAATCACAAACAAAACAAGTGCTGGAGGGCACCCCTACCTTATAGACCTTTCAAACAAATAGTATCTCAAGAGTTATATTTAATCCCTAAGAGTAGATTCATATCATAAGACTCAAGAAGGTAATGCGATTTGTACTAGAAATGAGAAAGAAGAAGATATAGAGAGAGATAGGCAATCGAATAGGTCGTTAAAGTGTCCAAACCAAAAATATCTTTCCATGCATTATTAGTATTTAAAGAGATGTCAAAGGGTTTACCACTCAAATAGGATCATAATGTTTAGCTAGTTCTAGAGGAACAACCGCCTACTATTAGGCCATGTTGGCACAAGAGATGTTGGATGTAGGTTGTTGGCGTAAGAACTAACACCTCTGGAGTGTGAGTTTGTACGGACAGCTATGCACACTACGTAATGAGTGCTCTTCAAATTAGGAGGGGAAGCTCCCTCGTTGTGTTGGAATGCATGAAATAGAAAACTAAACTAATGTCCTATCCTTTTGTTCTCAGCTGGTAGAGGCACAAGGTTAAGAAAACCTAGAACGTTGCAGCTAAGTATTTTCTGGTTTCGCAGATCATGTAACTACAACTAAGCTAACTTCTTTAATATCTATCCAATTTCCTCAAGAAACAGAGCATGAGGAAATGGAGCAGGAATGTATTGTACGATAAACTCCAGGTGCGGGCTCACAACATGAAGGCAAGGTAGGCGCAACTATTTGCTAATCCGGGAAGAAGTTTATTAAAATGAACAAAATGAATGGTAGACCTGGTACAGCTTCACAACATGAAGGCAAGGTAGGCACAACTATCTGCTTGGCTGAATGAGTCTACTATAACACACATCAAACGATAAGCTTTAAGTACAGTTTCGCAACATGAAGGCAAGGTAGGCGCAACTATTTGCTCTTCTGAATAGGCTTATAATAAACAAAACAAAAGGTAAGCAACTGGGACAGTAGATTGTATAGACGCAACACGCATGCAATAACGATCAAACCAGCAACCCCATTTAACTAAGGTCGAATAAACACCATGACAATAACATGAAGGCAAGGTAGGCGCAGCAATTTATTATAACAGCAATTACTCTTTGAACAGATACAATAATAGCAATACTACAGGCAAGGTAGGCGCAGCATGTATGCTATCAAGCAAAAGTTCTAATTTACAAGGGTGAACCAATCTTGAGAATAGGCATGTTGCCGACAACGCAGCAATTCTCTATCACCAGGAAAAGCTAATTACAAATGAGCTGAAAGCTCTTATTTATAGACATCAAGGTGTAGGCAACCCTAAAATCACCTTGAGTCAACTACAGTCTTGCAAGACATGCAAGATCTTATTCTCTAAACCTAATTGAATGAACCTACACAGTTAACTGGGAAACTACCATCAGTTAATTGAAACATCTAATCTAAATGGACAAGATGCAACATGCACGTCCTTATTGAAAGCAAGTCAACTGGAATGCTATCATCAGTTAACTGAAAGATCTAATCTAAGCTCCAAGTGTACGTAGATGTTTCCAAGAAAGACATACATGCAATGTGTAACAACCAGTTAACTCGGAAAGAAGCCTCGAGTTTAACTCCCGTGTCTAATGTCTATCTTGGAAAAGGTGAGACGCCTTGAACTGAAGTTCACTGACCTTGATCTCGAGCAAGTAACCCCTCCACGAGGTCAGTGACTGCATCACCATCTAAAGGTCGTCACATGTCTCAACTGTCAATTCACTGCTTCTTAGCAACTCAAGCAAAATTGAAAATCTCTGTATACTTAAACTGGCCCTTCACTGGCTGGTAACTATGGCGGCTTTGTAACTGAAGTGATGGCCACTGTTTCCTCTGCAGCTTGATGCTTCTCACGTTTTTCATGCTTTTCTTTATGGAAGAGTGTTGCATGATGAAACTGCGAACTCTTTGGTTATGAGAAATACAAATGAACATGCTGCATACACAGAAACCCAAGGGTATCAACCCTCTAAACTGGCCTTGGAAGACAATCAGCTATACGAGACATGAAACCATGTGAACTTGAGTGACTACTCTTGTCAACCTTTCCGATGCGCTTGATACAAATCAATGTCAACTTTTATGATGAAATCATGAATTAAGACTGACTTGGTCTTGAATTCGATCTACGTGAACTGCATCCAAAAAAACTCGCCTGTTGACTGTGAACATGGCTATACTCTGACAACTTCTCCAAAAAACCAAAAATCTCTCCTAATGAGGCTAAAAATAGCTTGTCGGAGGGCAATTTTCACAAGAAAATTCTGAGACGTGGGTTTTATGTAGAATCAAATTCTAAGATGACCCACAATGTCAGAATTGTGAAAAAATGTGATTTAGGCCCGCATGCAAAAGGTTTTCAGTTGAGATCTGAGGGGCTGTGAGGACATTTTTTCCCGAGAAAATCTGAGATATGGGTTTTGTCCAGAAGATATTTCTAAGACAACCCACAATGTTAGATTCGAAAAATATCGACTTCTACTCCACCATGCAAAGGAATTTCACTTCAGAAAATCAAAGCCTCAAGAACTGATGCTCTGGAACAAATTTTTCTTGAAAATTCTAGCACATGGGTTTTGCTGAGAAAGCAATTCTGAATCAACCCAGATGATTTGTTTTGCCAAAAAACGCCAATTCTTCAAACATGTGAGAAAATTTTAAGACGAGAAGATGGAAGAAATCTAGAGAAGAAGAAAGATGTTTTTTAATTTTTATTTATTTATTATCTTCTTCTGTCAAAATCGCCACTCTGCCTTGAATTCTGCTGATGAATCTTGACTTGTACCTGCAAAAGAATATTTTTTATGCCTTCACAACTGACCGCTGAAGAAATTCGCCCAACTCTAGAAAGAATTCACCTCTGCTCAAGCTGGATGAATGAAATGATGAATGCCATGCTTGCATAACTAGAGCAAAATCGTACTACAAAAGCAAGACTGCAAGCTCAAACCCTAACTGTGAAGAAGGAATCCGATTGGCCCTTTACCAGTTGAACTGCTACTGTCTCTGAGTCTTTAGACTAAAAATAATATTTTAATTTCAAAGCATGCAAAGAACTAAAAGTGGCACCAATATTTATCTTTGAAGAAATTCGTCACTTTTTAATGCCTTGCATGCAAAAATATTATTTTTATCATTTTGCCAAAAATAGCATCTTGTTGTGCTCAACACACTTCCCTGATTCTAAAAAGTCAAATTTTGATCTTTTAGGCTTCCATTTGCAAGAGTTATGAGATTTTTGAGAATCTCCTATTTTGTAGCTGACTGCAAAGTTACAACCGACCATGTTCAGCTCTGATTTCTGGCTGACTGACTGAGCCTGCGACTGCGCTGAGATATCCACTGCGAAGCCTGCACGACAAGGATGAAATGTTTGCTGGGAACAACAACTGCTAAAATCATCATCTGATACCTTAGAAAATTAGGCGCCTCTGATTAAATTGATGTTTTGACTCCAGACTTAGTCATTTCTTCGTTCTGCCTTTTGATGCTTCAAACTGCCGTTGACGGTGAATGATGAACTCCACTGACTGAATAATGGATTCATTGCATGACTAGAAGTATTTTGCATCCAATGACTATATATGAGGGATTCGAAAATTGTATTAAGAACCCCAAAAGAATGAGCGCCCCTATTCTGTGATAGCTCAAACAACATTTTGACAAAAGTTTGATTTTCATCTAAACACCATACTTTGACCCTTGATATCGGGAACTGGAATGTTCCGATATGCGTGCCATCTGTCTTGCTGTACAGTTTGGTCAACTTGCAAGAGATGTTCTTGGAGACGACGAAGCCAGAAAATTGCTTTTAAGGCCTCTAAAAGAAAATCGCCTTTTTCAAAGAAAATAATATTCTTACACTTAGTCATTTTTTGAATTGCCTTCAATCAGCTCTTCTTTACAGCATTATCATCTTGACCTCGCACGTACGAGCATTCGCCAAATCTCGGAGGCTGTCGGCTAGACCCGTTGGATAGCTTGAGTAATTGCACACAAGTCTTGTGAAGACTATAATTGCAAATAACCCTGTCTGGCAGGCCTAAAGGAGAATCGCCCCTAGCCTACAGCTGTGCAGCTTTGTGTAGCTACGCTTCACCATCCTTTGTTTTACGTGCTCGATAGGACCTCTGTCACAGTTACTCAGAATGTCGGATCGTCTTGTGAACGGGTGCACTGCAAAGCTGGACTGAGTTGGAAGAGATCTCAGGAAAACTTCAATTGTAAATTCATCCATCAAACAGGTCTTATTCAGGATCGCCCCTGGGCTACAGGGGAGCGGATTTGCATTCTGAAAAACTTCTTCTGACATGTATCCTGCCTACAATTTCCACTTCTAACGCTGATAACCGAATTTCTGTACTGGATACACTTTCGCTTGATAGCTCATTGAAAAGCTAAACTAATTCTACAAAGACTGAAACCATCAAAACACACATGCATCTAGATTTGGGCCTTCAAAAATAAAATCGCCCTTGGGCTAGAAGGGAGCGGATTTGCATTTCTAGACTGCCTCCGTGATGAAAACACTCTTCGCAACCTCTGATTCTGTCTTCGTTTGCCGGAGTTCTGTAACTCGGATAATCTTGCTTCATGGCTAATCGGAAAGCTGACTGAAAACTGAACATAATGAATGTATCCTTCATCCAAAACACTCAAATCTTGACCTTCAAATGGAAGGGCGGCCCCTAGGCTACAGGGGAGCGGATTTGTTTTGAATTCATTGATTTTCACCATTTTATGCTTTGCAAACGCTGTATCCATCCCTGCGGTTGACCATGTCGAAGCGTTGTGACTGCTGAGGTGTGTGGATGACTATACTTCATCATTTTCACATGTACGGACACTATAAAGTTGATTTGCACGTTGATTGCGCAAGTGTCTACTACGTTACATAGTGAAAAGTTCCCAGACTTAGAATATTTTAGCACTTTTTGCCAATCTGAAAATCCCCTCCATCAAAAAGCATTATTTCCAACATCTTTTATCGTAGAGCGTTCCTCTTTGAGTTTCAGGCTTAGATATTGATACCTGGTACTGGCCAACTGCCATTGATGACCCCGAAGATCCTAACTTTTCTCCTGAAAAAGTGAAAACTACCCACCAGCCTTAAACTGACTTTTAACTGAAACTGACTTCACCACTGTGATTGTGATGTGAAATAAGCCAATCAAAATTAATTTCAGCCAATTTTGACAAGTTCCTATTTTTTAGGGTTTCGAGCTAAAAATAGATTTCAAAAACCCTAATTTTCAAAATTTTCAAATTTTGCCAGTATCTTCCTGGCATCACACTGACTAAAAGCCCATACTTTATTTGCCCAAAAACTGAGTTTTGACCCCACTTTTACAAGGTTTAGACCATTTTAAGCAAAATGCCTTAATGAAGCAAAAATTTTGGTTTGGGTACAACATAGGTACTATATGTCCCATTCCAAGAGCTTATTCTTCTCTAGTGTTTATGGTTCGAAAGAAGGATGAGAATGGGAACGTGTCTAGGACATATAGTGTTACTTGAGCTCAATTAAGAGGAAGTAATCATTTAGGATCTAGAATCAATTCTCTAGATACACATAGAAGCTGAGGACTAAGACAATCCTTGAGTACATCGTCACTTTGAAGAATTTTCCTCTTAAAGATGCTACATAGGAAGATGAAGATTTCATTCAAAATCATTTACAATTATCTATCTTGAGGACAACACCTGTTTGAAGAGGGAGGGGCATGCTACACTAATGCATTGATTATATTGGGAAGGAATTCAATCATACTAGGGAAGTCTCTTGAGAAAGATGAGATAGAGTTAGAGGTTTGAGCTAGTGGGATTTCAAACACATTATCTTCAACATTGGAGGAGAATGTTTTCTTAGTAGAGGAGAATCTCCAAATATCAATTGAGATGTGTTACTTGTACATTATAAAATTGGTCATTCAAATCTAGTTTCTATATCTATCTTATAAAATTTGTTCTACACTCGAGCTTGCTATGTGCATTATCCTATAGGTTTCTTGCACTTGAATTCCTCTATGTTTTCTCTCCATTCTTCTCTCTCAAACTCAAAATCTATATGAGTTGTGTTTGAGTAGGATAACAAAGTTCACAAGTTATTTTCATCTTTTCTCAGCATATATTTGCTCTTGGACCCAAGGGTCTAGTCAAGAAAATTTAAAATAGGGGTATTTTGCATCCACTCTATTTGATCCCATGCTTATATCCTTCTTGGACCCTGTTGTGACCTATTTCACACATCGCCCCATCGCAAATGGGGACCCCCAAGTTTTGGTTCCGCCCTCTGTGCAACGTCTTTAAGAGTCAGTCCGGCCAAGTTGAAATTTTGAACCCATTTGTATGCTCAAACGTCATTGAAATGCTCAGAAGACCCGGTAGATGAGGAACGCCATTGCTTTCGGTCAATTCTGACACTCCCTATTTTTTAGGGATTCTGCTTTTTTGCTTTTTGCTTTCTTGATTTTTGGCATTTTTAGGCCATTCTGGAGTTCCTATTTTTTAGGGATGCTTTTTGCTTTTTCTATTTTTGGAAAGTTTCTATTTTGGATCCCATAGAGCATGAAAACAACACGCCTCTAGAAATCATGAAAATCAAGGAAAAAAAATGGCAAAAGTTTGGAAAAATGGCTAAGTCTGAGAAGGGCGCCCACAAGGAAGGAATGGCATGAAAAGTGTAAAGTCCGCCCTACCTTTGGCATGCCAAAGGTAGCCATTGGCAAGCCAAGGCTGAAGTCCGCCATGGCATGAAGATCTCCAAGTCCGCCCTGGCAAAGAAGAAGCCAAGTCCGCCCATGGCACAAGAGGGCTAAAGTCTGCCCTTGGCAAGAGAAGGCTACCAAGTCCGCCCAGCAAGGTGAAAAGTGGCTAAGTCATGAGCAAGTCCACCCCAAGGTAGATGGCATGAAGAGTATGAAGTCCGCCCAGCATAAAGGAGAAATGGCAAAGGCAAGTTGAAGTCCGCCATATGTAAAATGTCAAGAGGCATGTGAAGTCCGCCTCAAGAAGGTTGGAGAAGGGTGGAAGTATGAAGAGGTCCGCTCCAAGATGTTTGGAGATGGTAAAATTGTAAGGAAAATTCGCCATATGTTAAATTAAACAGCAAATTACAAGTGAAGTTCGCCATTGGACAAGGCAAGGCCAAAGTTTGCCATGGCAAGAAAAGGTTGAAGTCCGCCTTAGACAAATGGAAGATAAAATACGCCATTGGCAAGGAATTATGAGGAAATTCGCCCAACTTAGGAAAATAAAATTTTATTTTTTCTAAGGCATGAAAAATGGAGAAATATCTAGAGGGAGAAGAGGTTAGGCCGGCACGAAAATCACTCCTCGGCATAACGGAATGAAATTCTTTGGCATAAAATGAAGAATGTCTGGCAGAGCAAGTAGGAAGTCCGCCCCTCTCGGCTTGGAAAAAATTCCTAAGGCACAAATAAAAAATGGCAAAGTGGCAGACAAATCTCCAAGTTCGCCCAACCCAGAAGGAGAGAGAAGATGAATTGTTTGGCTAAGTAAAATGTCCAGAGAGGCCAGAAGTCCGCCCGGAGAGTTGAAAATTGGCAGACAAATTATTAAGCCCATTTGGCTAGGCAAACAAATTATTAAGCCCATTTGGCTAGGCAAACAATTGGAAGATAAAATATTTGGCCTTGGACAAATGAATTTAGCCATGTATCAAGTTTAAACGGGTTGGAATTTTTAATATTTTAATATTTTTAATTATTTCCAACACTTGGGAAATTTTTAATTAAAAATTCGAAGTCTGGAGATTATTTGGAGAATTAAGTTATTCTGCCTTAGGTAATTTTAAATTTGCCATGATTCAAAATTTTAAAACATGTTGGAAAATTAATTTTAACAATTAATTCAATATCTTTTGATATTTTCTCCAACACTTAGGCAAATTTTTGAGAAATTTGAAGATCTCACACAGAAGTGGCGCAAAGATAAAAACTGGAAACTTGCCTCAACAATTGAGAGAAAAATTAGAAACTTGCCGATCGGAGAAGGGAAAATGTTGCTAAAATTGAAAGAAACTCAAAAAAAAGAAGGCAATTCCCTGAGAAAATCGCACTTCTCAGCCATAAATGAGTTTCAGCAACTCATTTCTCACAATTTCGATTGAGAAGAAGTTATCTCTTTCGAATCTTCAAGGAATAATATTGCGAAGGAAAAGATAGTGAGAATAATATTTAGAGAAGTTATTTTGTGTTGAAAGACGTGATCTTTAGAAAGAAATAATTTATTTCTTTGCTGAAAATCGCATTTTCCCAGCAGATTGGCGCACTTCCTCTGTCAATTTCTTAGAAGTTTTAATCCGTTTGCAGCCAGAACACAATCTCGGAGGTTTGGAAATTGATTGGCAACATGTTTTTACTCTTTTCTATCTTCCACGTTCTTTCCAGCACGAGTTTTGTGCAATGATTGGCGAATTATTTTACTTTCAGCTTGCTTTTTCACAGAAATTTTACTTTAAAACAAGCTGAAAGAACGATTTTTCCAACAACACCTCAGAATAAATTAATTTTGAAAAGGTCTTGTATTAATATTGAGTATTTTGTACTTGCAGGTTGATGATCAAACAGGGAGAGACGTTCAGGCAAGCACAAATGAAATTTGCAAGCAAAGGATCGCAGCCGGAGACCAGAATAAAATCAAAATGGAAAAACGTCTTGGACACCAATCTCGGCTATATTGACCTCGATGAATTCAAGAGAAGGATATACGGGCACAATGGACCTTTACCAACGCCTACCGCCAGAAGAATGGTGAGAAATGGAATTTTTCAAGTTGCTAGATTCTCGCCTGCACTTGAATGTGCTGAGCTAATGGTGGAATGTGCACTTCATTACAATGCTGAATCAAGACAGATTGTGGCACCCGATGGGAGAGTACTAGCTCATATGGGAGAGTTGGCCATATAGGAGGCCTTTGGCATTCCTACATATCCAAAGACAGTCTACAAAACTAAGGAAAAGACCTAGAGGTTGTATGATAAAGAGCCTGACCTTTGTGCCGCCAACCTCAACAAGTCATGGTTGGATAAGCCAAGACCTTCCTTCAGGAAAATGCCTAAGAAGCTGTTACACACAGACTTCAAAGAGGATTATGGAGACATCATCATCCTATTGAACAAGATAGCAGGCAGTCCTTTGGGGGCACCTTTCGAGCCATGGATGTACTATTTCATTGAGGACATCACAGAGGGCGTGAAGTTGTTCAATTGGTCATGTATGATAAGTAATAATCTCCACGAGCAGCTTATCAACCTGGAAAAGACTAAGATGTTCTACATGAGCTCCTACGTCATCTATATGTTGGCTAGGATGTATAGATATGCAGGTTTGATCTGCAAAGGCATAGTTGGCAGTGGATCAAGTGAGTTGAAGGCATATGACTGTTATCCACAATTGCAGTTGAGAGAGAAGGCACACTTCAGGCGAGCTCACGACGCCTTCCTTATGTACATCACAAGGATTCTCTAGGGAGGAACACATCAACGGCTGATTCCTAAGGCCAGGATCCTGATTGGAAAATATGGATCTTGGTTCATCCAATATCCAAGGTATACTTACATCAGAATCCAGGGATTCACTGGAAGCCCATACCGATTGGCGATCTTCCCCACAAGCAAAATGATCTTGCTTGAAGTACTAAGGCAACTGGAAGAGTTTCAAGGCTTCTAGAGGGCAAAGCAGAAGGCGGCAACCACCTTTCTCTTCTTTTTAGGGAACATGCTGGAGTCATGTCCATCATCCCAGGCTGCTGATAGTGCCAGGCTCGAGATACAACATTACCCCTTTGCTACGTATCCATCTAGGAGCCACTTTGACCCGCATCATCACATCAAGACAGTGGATGGAAGGAGATACAAGCATAGAGTTGAACTAGAGGATTTCTAGGCGGATGCTGCATATGAGTTTGAGGTTAGGCGAAGGATGTGGTCTAGACTGCCTGTCAGCTTGATTAGGGCAACGGAACTGTGTCGAGTGCCGAATCAGTTGGAAGAAGATGGACAACAAGTACAGCCACACCTTGATGAGAGCTTGCCTTTGCCTGCTGTCAGGTGGTCGGAACCGGAGCATGCTGATTTGAATACTTTGATGAGGCCTATCATCAAGTATACACAGTGGTGGGTCAATCAGTAGATTCAGGAGTTAAGGCGAAAAGGGATAACACTGACTTATGACATGTTGAGTGAGGCGGAATCCTATTCTTCTAATGCAGACGCATCCCAGGGCATAGAAATGATAGAGGCCACCACTTCCAAGAAAAGGAAGGAGATAGCCGTGAGTAAGGAGCCGGTCCAGAAGCAGGCAAAGCTAAAGCCTTCACGATCTGCCGCATCTAGAAATATTGAAGAGATGTTGGCTACTGTCGATGCTTTGCTGGTTGACATTAGGGATCGTTCTCTGATTCTTGAAAATAATATGGAGCCCCAGCCGGTCAATGCGCCACCATCCCCCACAAGCACGGAAATATTGGAGTCCGATGATGATAATGTGGGCACCCAAAATGATGATTTCCAGGAAGGAATGATTTCAGCCCTAAGGGGAATTTTGGACGTTCCTAAAGGAGAGGGTATGTTGGAAGAAGATGGTGTGGAGCAGCCCACCATCCTAGACTAGCTGAGGGAAAGGCTGAAAATACATGCGCCAGTGGAGGAGCCACAAGAGGATGATACTACGGATTTCTTGGCCAGACTGACACAAACTACGGCCAAGAAATCGGCAAGGAAATTCTCAAGCATACAGAAAGATGAGGCCGGCAACCAAACTATACAGCTTGTAGTGCCTACAGTGGACAAGCCACGGGAGGACATAGCCCCTCAGGATTATGCAATCACCACCATTGACTTGGGTCCAACCACGAAGGGCCAAGAAATTGAAGATTTGGACAATTCTGTGTCCACTATCAAGTCAAGGTTGGCGAAAGAGGTGGCCAAGAGGAAAGAATGCCAATTGGAAATTGAGCGCTTGAAAGAGTATATCCAGCATTTGATCAAATTTAAAAGGTCTTGTTACAATGTGCTTTGGTGTGAGGGAAGAGCTCTTTGGCAAGAGAAAATGAATTCAAGTACATTCCTTGTCCAGAAATATCATGTGGTGCATATGGGTAAGTTTGAGAAACAATCTTGAGTGATTTACAGTAAAAGTAAATGCTATTTACAGTATTGGATATGTTGTTTATTTTTTAATTGTTGTGATACTAAGCTATTCTTGTGGGTTCATGTAAGAACCACCGATTGCAGATATTCTTATGAAGGAGCAGCTGAAGTGCCATTGACTATGGTTTGAGAAGTGAAGAAGATTCAAAAGAGGTAAGCCTCTTGTGTCAGCTATGGTGGCAACTTTAGTTAAATTGGCCTTATTTTATGCAAATTGGGCAAAGTCTTTTGCTGTGCAAGGTACTTGGAATGAAGTGTATCCCTGATCATACCTTCAAAAGAATTATTTATAGGTAGATGAGCATATTAGGAAAATGATGCATCATTATTATTTAATTCAGAGCCTTTGCTTTGCAAATCTTGTATCAACCTATGCTATAACATAACAATGGCTGAAGACAAAGGAGTGGTCTGAAAACCACTTAGTGCTGGTCCAGGATTTCTTCCTTACAAATCTTGGTGTATCTGTCGCCTGCTGGGGAGGAGAAACATCACTTAGGCACTTTTCTGCCAACCACGGACTGTTAATGCGGTCCCCTGCACATCTATCATTCAATAGATGGCCCTCCCTTCGAACAAAGAGATTGGTAAAGTAACCGACTGCGACAACCCAACTGAGCATAGTGTTGTGTCCTATACATCTAGAACTTGCTATTTCACAATCTCGAACTAGCATGATGGATCACAATGAACTGACAGTGTAGTCTCAACTATCTCACATCTAAGTGGATGTCGTACCTTCCACTACTTTGGCCAAAGTATTCTCATTCAGTACTTCGAATGAAGGTCATCTATCATATACACTACGCATAGGTATCGTCCTTTACTTTTGGATAATCTTTTATCCCAAACTAACCTACAACATTTTTCTAAGAGGTTTACACAAGATAGGTATATCCTGTTTTAGATTACCTACCTTGAGACATTCTACTTCAATAGCTACATAAGGGAGGTATATCCTGTTTCAGACAACCTACCTACAAACAATCTACTTATTCAGGAAATGTAATGCAGTCAACAAGGTCCTTATACCAATCCTCCTAATTAGGAAATCTTTATCATAAGAGTACTTTTAGCTTATCTCAGTTACCCCTATAACTTAAGTTGAAAAAGACCTTTCTAGACCACCACTTTCATTTCAATCATAGTATCTAGTATTTACTTCTACATATTCTCCGCGTATGGAGATAATACACACCATGTGGATACATAAATATGTCCTTTTATTCTTTCACTAGAAATCAATGCAATCATTAACACATTTACAATGTGGTTTACAAAAAAATATCCCCTTTTACTTTTTCTTTAGAAGTACATGCGTTCATTAACATATCATCTACATGATTCTATTCAAGCACTTGCCTCTTGCCATTCAATTTCAAATAAAAGCCAAACAATCCTTTATCTAGATTAATTCCTGGATTCAGCACAAGTATTAAGAGAAAGAAAAACAATAAGAAATTCCCATGCCTGTTTCCCTTGCTGTGAATGAGTTCAGTCAGTAGCTTCTGCTCTTCCTTCATAGTCCTTCTTAGTCTTTTCCAGATACTTTTCACAGCATGAGTAGAGTATGACTCTCAGGTAAATGCATACAACAAGGATAGAATATGGCTCTCAACAATGCAACACAGCAAAGATAGAATATGGCTCTCACGGCAATACAACACAGCAAAGATAGATTATGGCTCTCAACAATGCAACACAGCAAAGATAGAATATGGCTCTCACAACAATACAACACAACAAAGATAGATTATGGCTCCCAAAATGATTGCAATATAGTAATGACAGGGTATGGCTCTTACAGGAAATTCGTTTGAATACAACAGGGACAAATTGCAGCTCTCACAAAAGAAAATTCGGAGTTTTGCAAGTGATACTTGATGAATGAACTAGGCGGCTATTTATAGAGCCCTCAGCCAACCATTTTCCACTCTTGCAGGCATGAAACATGACAGATTTGCTATTTGAATTTTTCAAACAGAAAAGTGGCGAAATTCCATACTTACACATAGCTTATAAGAGATGAATCGACTTCCAGCAATACAGAGACTAATTCAAACTTTCATTTGATTCAAAGAAGGGCTGACACCTACAGGCGTTTCCGCAAAATGGCGCAACTCATGAACAGTGGCGGATAAATCACAAACGAAAATGTCAATGCAATAACCGCGTCCCACCTGGTGTCTCTCCCAACCTCCTCATGCACTTCCCGAATGGAGCTCCAGCAGGCCGAGACCTGGTCTATGGGTGAGAGGAGCTGCGCGCGGTTCATCTCACTCATTATTTCGGCCATTTCCTCCAGTTCGCGTTTTTCCAGTATGAAGGGAAATCGCAATTTTCATTTAAACCAAAGTTTTTTTTTTTTAAAAAGCATTTGACTTAAATCTTTCAAAAGTCTATAGTCTTTGCCATTTAAATTCTCAAATGTTTATCATTTAAATTTTCATGATATTTCCAACGCATTTTCTTAAATAGACTATGGAAATCAAAATACTTTTATTACTCATGGTAAATGCATTTTATTACCAAATGACTATATAAGTCAATTTTAATTATTTCCAAGGCAAGGTCATTTTAAATTAAAATGTTATGAATATATTTTGCATTATATTTAATATAACTTATGATAGTTTTATTTTACCTTTATTTAAATATATGAATATATCTATATAATATTTAAATATTACTATAGATGTATCAATATATTTTATTATCGGTAAAACTATAATAATGTTTATATTAAATATACTATTAAATATATTTATAAACATATCCATTAAATATATCTATACATGTTTGTATTTAATTATCCAATTACGTGTATTACAGGCCAGTCAGAGTACCCTTAATACACGTATTTGTACGAACATGTATATATACGTTTAACTGTAAATTCCAGGCATCAGTATAACATTATCAGTTCACATTTCACATTCAAGGTTCACAGAACAGTAAGTCAGTCAATCAAGTAACACCACTCATAAAGCATAAAGAAGTAATCCAAAACTCCTAAGCCTAAGGATGACTTATCAAGACAACTCAATCTGACTTAGTTCCCAAAACCCTTAGTAAAGTGTGTGTATGCTCAACTTGATCAACTTTACCGGTTACTCGACCAAGCCCCTCTCCCGAGTGATGTCTCCCCTCCGCCTAGAGGAATGGTTCCTGATCCTGCATCCATTGCCACAAAACCACGGTAGTTACTTGTTCATAACATTTGCAATAAACATACAAACATATCAAGTTTAAAGCAAGATTCATTGTCCCGATATTCACATATATGCAGTATTTTATCATGAATTACATCAATTGAAATTACATCAAATGAAACAACGTCAAATGAGCTGACATACATATTGATAACAAGGTGCAAGCATCTTTAGATTTCACATTACATTCATCTCTACCTTTTATATCACTAGAAAATAGTAACCTCATAATTCGGGATGTAACACTGTAAACTTATAATGAACAACACAAGATTGTAATGCAGCCTGAGAGGTATGATTTCAGAAGCTTAATGTTCAATATAATCTTTTTTTCATCCACACACCAGATATCAAACTGCTCTTCCAGACAATATGTAAAACTGGTAAGAAATTCTCCCTCTTTTGAGACACTTCCATTGTGTTCTTTTTAAAGACAGTTTAGCCATTTCCCCCTTGGAAAGCTCAATCAGCCCTACAATTTCTATCTATCCTTTTCATGGATACAACACATTTGGTGAAGTACTTGGTGGCTATAATGATGAAGACATGCCTGCTATAGGATCTAGGTAGTTGTTCAATGAGTCTAAACTCCACATTGAGAAAGGCCAAGGAACTTCAATTGTTTGAACTTCGAAAATTAGCAGGACGGGAGTGAATTAGATCAAAGGGTTGCCTTTTTTGGAAAATGTGATTGCATCTTTTTTTAATATAGGCAAATAATAATCCATTTATAATCTTTTGTGGGATGCTCCATGTTAGCTACAATGTCCCTTGCAAATGCCCCCATGTGCTTGTATAAAAAACACAAGTCTGACATAAGCATTAGTGGAATTACTTTCTTCCTAAATTCCACATGCTTGGAACAACTACCTTCCTAGTTTCACTCATAACTTGCTCTTGTCTCACTATTCTTGTTTAATCACTTTCCTCTTGGATTTATCTATTAAATATATTAAATAATATAATGGTCATCTTAGATAGGTTTTATTTTCGTCTTCTATTTACGATCGTTTCATTTAGAAACATCGTCTTTGTAAATCTATTTAAGGAGCCTTTGTCTCCTTCATCTAATACATCGAATATTTTAACATGGTATTAGAGCGAGAGCTGGTCTGGGTCTGACTCCCTCTTGGGAGGGCTCAGAGATTTCAGGCGCTAATTTTTCTAGTAAAAATCGCAAGTCTTCTTTGAAGCGATTTTTGTTTTGGAGCTTTATGAGAAAAAATTGAGTCTCTTCTCGTGTCTAAATCTTATGGCTTCTTCCTTAGTTACCGGGCGCGATTTGAAGGGACTGTGGTTGCATTTTTTTCTGGTTCTTCTTGCACGTATTCATCCTTCTGTTTTGCTCGCGTTTTTGGATGCCTTAAGCCGCGATTAGGGACTTTGAAGAGTGCGCGACACTCAAACAAATCACTTTTTTCATGGATGATTTCCCTAGTGTTTTTATGTGCGCGACCTACAAAGTTTTTTTTTTGTGTTTTTGGCACGTGTTTGGCATGTGAAGATTGAAATTTTGAACTTTTCACGATTTCTTTGCCATGTTTAGGGCTTCGTTTTGGTGCGCAACCCTCTCCTTTCTGCTCGAGAAATCTCTGTTCTAGTTTACAGGCCGCGTCTGGTGTGTTCAACGCATTTTGGGCTCTTTTTGGGCTTTTCTTCAAAACACGACCTTCTTCTTCGATGGCTTTTGTTTTTTGTGGGCATTGGGTCTATGAAAACAAAACAAAATCTGGTGCGATCTATCTGTGCCGTTTTCAGTCTTAAAAAATCTGCTTGGTGGTTTTTCTACAGTTTCAAGATTTTTGAGTTTTTAGGCGTAAAATTTTTAGAGCTTTGTGGGTTTTTAATATTTTCTCCGTAAAAAATAAATTAGTCATGGGTTTATATATTTTGTCCTTAAAAATAATTTTCGGTTTTTTAATAACTTTTTGTCCTTAAAAAAATTATGTGGGTTTATAATTTTGTCCCTTTAAATTTTTTATTTTTGGGTTTTATAATTTTTGGCATTAAAAAATTATTATCAGTTTTGTGCAATTTTTTTTATTTTGTTTTGTAATAGGGTTTATAATTTTCTCCTGAAAAATTAAGGGTTTTCTCCTATCAAGGTTTCCACAATTTGGGAGGGCTCTCTGGTTTCTAAAAAAAGGTTTTACCATTTTTTCCTTAAAAATGATGTTTTGTATGGTCTTTTTTAATTCGCAGAGATGCGTGGGATTCATTTGAGGATTTTTACCCTTTTTTTCGAAAAAACGATGCTTTGTAAACTTCAGTTTCAGGGTTTTGCGATTTTGTCCTCAAAAATCATAGTTTCTTGCAGTCTGTTTTGGGGTGTCGTGCTCATCTGCAAAAGTTTCAAGGTTTGCCAAATTTTCCTCAAATTGTGGTAGTTGTTCTCGGTGTGTGTCTGGTTTTAGGGAGGGACAACTTTGTTACCCAACATTAGGTTGGATGTTTTGTGATCAGTTTTGGTTCTTTCTAGAAGTTTTACAGTTTCTGGGAGGGTTGGTGGTAGACTCATCTCAAGTGGCAGAGTTAGTGGCAGCTCTTGTCTTTTGTTGCAGAAGCGTTCTGAAGAGAAGGGGGCAGCCTTCTTTGTTTATGTGGGTAGTTAGAACGATGACCATTAAGGGAGGGTATTAAATATATTAAATAATATAATGGTCATCTTAAATAGTTTCTATTTTCATCTTCTGTTTACGATCGTTTCATTTAGAAACATCGCCTTTGTAAATCTATTTAAGGAGCCTTCGTCTCTTTCATCTAATACATCGAATATTTTAACATTATCTACATATCTTTGCTTGTGCTAGCCCTATCTCAGGTCTACAATCACCATATAATGTCCCTATAATCTATATTTTCCATCCTTGCAATCTACTTGGGTTTGCCCTCTTTTACATACACATCACCATTGCATAACAAGTTAAGATTCACACACGTGCCATTTCCCTATTGCAACTCTCCCCTCTAGTGGTCGATTACTAAAATTCCATCTGGGGTCCCTTCCTATTTTCTTCCTTTGGACTATTTACAGTTTTGCTCCCATTTTCCCACTTCAACCATGACTATGTCAGAATTAAGTTTGCACCCTTTGACAAGGTGCAAGCATAGAAGTATCCAAATGTCTTGATTTAGAGGTTCTCTTCTATAGGAGCTAGGTGTAAACTATCTTAGTGATATCATCTTGCAAACCTGTTGTTTGCCTTTCAAATTCATATGGGGGACAATACAAAAGTTATAAGAAAAATCAAAAGGGTAAAGTGAAAATTTAATCAAAATTGGAAGAATTTTTTTGATCGAAATCCTTGGCATGCCCCCAGCTTAGTTGATGCTAAAATTCCATAGTTGGCCAAATAACAGAT
This sequence comes from Sequoiadendron giganteum, assembly GCA_007115665.2. NCBI lineage: Eukaryota > Viridiplantae > Streptophyta > Pinopsida > Cupressales > Cupressaceae > Sequoiadendron > Sequoiadendron giganteum. The sequence continues at coordinate 677,415,519 of CM021101.1, read as the reverse complement.
CTTGGAGGTCCTTTGGGGCATGGTAGGCCATAAACTAGGATAGGAGGCTTCTCATACACCATTTGTGCTGCTTGCCTTGTCATGTAATTGCCCAAACCTTGTGGTAGGCTGATAAACGAAACTATTATGTTGATTGTGCAAGTCAGAGTTGAGCAAATATGAGTTGGCATGCAATTGCAATAAGAACCCCCTCCCTATTTTTTAGGATTTGTATGAAGTTTGGATATGGTGGTTGGAACATTTTTGCTCTTGTTCTTGCAACAATGCAAACTGCTTTGAAAATGCTTCCCTTTGAATACAAAGATTTCTCAACAATTTCATGTGCACTTCATTGTGCTTGTATAGGGGTTGAACATGCAATGTCCCCTCCTTAGTAAGTATCAGTTGTTGAGGGGTTAGCCCATCATTTGACCCTCGTGGGCTAGTATTTTTGATTTGAGGGTCTTTTGGTAGCTGTTACTCGATCAGATGGGACATTACTTCTCTCCAGTGTTTATTTGGGCTCAGGTTCAGGACTCTGCACATGTTATTTGGCTCAGTTGAGATACTTACTATTTATAGTAAGTCATATTTGCAGGGTTACTATTCTTGGCAAGGCATTGGTCACATTGTATAACTATATGCAGTGGTCATCTTGGTTTTCAGTTGGCTAGGCAAGTTGGCTTTATTTGAGTATATTGATATTATTATATCATTAATAAAGGGACTTTATTAATAATCACTTATTATAAGGGTGAATTATAAAGTTAATTAATGAATGGGGCCATTACCCATCATTAATGAGTATTAATGATTTAATAAAGTGGGTGCCCAAACCAAGGTAATGACATTTGTCAACTTAAAAGTGAAATAAATGTTATTTAATGACCAAAAAGCTCACTTGGAAAATCGAGCCATGTAGAGGAGAGTATAAATACATTTCAAAAAGCAAATCGACCTCATTGTTTGATGAGTACTTGAATTTGCTTGTGTGTTTTCTGAAAGAGACAAAGGTTTCAGTTTACCAGGGCATTGGAGAACGATAAATTCTTCAGTGTCATAGCTATTTTGAGGTGGTGAAAGATCCATTGAAGATAGCCTTCAGGAGAGCTTCATTCACAAGTTCTATTTGTGCAGATTGGGGGAGAATTTGATAAGTTTTGGATGCCATTTTTTATCAGATCAGTTTATTTGCATATGCTCAGCGAATTCTATCAAATATCATTGATTTTGGTTGACTTTGTGAAAGTGCCATCATTGCTGGAAGGCCGTACAACTCCTGGCAAAGGCGTCTTTTCTTCTAGAGCAAAGCGCTTCATCCTTGGGCCTCAAATCATTTCCTTTGGTGGCGGCTGGGTCTGATATAACTAGCAGCAACATAAAAGGTTGGGGAAAATCATTCAATTGGCATATTACAACGTCCTCAACTGGGGTTTCACAGGCTTCATTTCATTTCCAGGTTTTTAAATCAGACTTGTTTTTGCATTCCAAATTTGTGTAAATACACTCTCATCACTTGCATATTAGAATGTATATGAAATAGAGCTCTTACATTTGATCTCCAAGTTGAATCATTGTGAATATTCATTACTGCAATAGTTTTCCTTTCCAAGCATTTCTTTTAATTCTCATTTGTAAGCAAAATAAAAAAACCAAAAAACAAACAAAAACATCAAGTTCAGAAAATTATGCCAGCAAAGGCAGAAAATCAAAGATTAAGCCACCAGGGCTTACTACAATGGTATCAGAGCAGTTGCTTGCCAACCTGTGGAGAATTTGCATTACATGAATAGGAATAATTATTTTTACACTAGGGGTACAGGCCATTGGAGACCACCATGTGTTCCAAAAGGGCATACGGTATCTGGCATATTAGGTATTCATAGGTCTAGTTCAGGGAGTAATAGAACACAATCAAGTGATAGCACCAATGTTACATGTATTATGGGTGACAGGAGAGGGGCTAGTCGTCCTAGAAATGAAGGGAATAATGAGGATACAGAAGCTAGAGATATTTTAAGGGTTCTTCAAGCAGGGCACCAATAGGTAGCAAATGTTTTGCAGCAGCTTACAGTAGCTATACAACAGTTTAATCTACCTTTTAGAGGGCCTAATCATGATCAGGAGGAGTGTGCAAGTGTTGTTGGTACACCTAGAGCAAGAGGAGCACCTACCCATACCTTTGAGAGGCCTACACGTCCCACATTTGTGAGGGATGAACCAGAGGAAGAAGAGGAAGAAGGAGCATTTGCTGATAATATTATGGTGATGCACAATGAGTGGGATTATTTGCCACCACGTGTGAAAGAACACTTGACTTTTGACTGTTACATGAGTCAAAAGAGAGAGCATAACAGGCCTAGGCATGAAAGGAGGCCAAGGCACCAAGATAATGATCTTAAACATGCAACCAACAAGCTTACACTTCTATTTTTTGATGGCAGCGGTAAGATGACAGCAAGGACATGGATTAGTAAGTTGGATACATTCTTGACACTGCATCCTATGTCAGAAGAAGATGCAATTAAGTTTGCAGCACTACATTTAGATGGGGTTGCCCATGATTGGTGGCATCATGGGATGGTGACTTTGCAACATGATCTCATTACTACATATTAGGAATTTGTTGATAGATTGGTTGAGTGTTTTGATAGAAGGGATCCAGAGTTGTATTTTAGAGACCTCTCTCAGCTGAAACAAATGGGAAGCTTGGAAGCATACATAAGTGAATTTCAAAGAATTTCAGTAATGGTAATAGGTCTTTCAGAGAGGAGGCTTGTTTTATTATTTATTGAGGGGTTATATGAGCCTATGAGGGATTGGATCAAAGCTTTTGATCCACCTACCTTGCAAGAAGCTATGAGGAAAGCACGCAGCAAGGAACTCTCTACTCCTCACAGCAAGTTCAATTCCAAGCCATCTACCTCATCTAGTGATAACAAATCAGCTTCCAAGAAACCAATGGATTTTGACCAAAAGAAGAAATTTGCAGCACCCTTGGATAGGGAAACACTAAATGATTTGAGGAAAAAGAAATTGTGTTTCTAGTGTAAGGGTCCTTATGATGATAAACATGAATGTCCCCTAAGGCCTAAGGGAAAAAATAGGCAAATGGAGTGGTTCTATGAAGGTGAAGAGCCTGCTGTTATGACAGAACAGCAAGCTGATTATGAGTACATAGGGGCTGAAAGTGAAGAACATGAAGGAGAAGATGAAGGACAAACAAGTATGGAAGGAGCTTACATCTCTAGCATGCAAAAGGAAGGTTATTTTCGTATGAGAGGGATCTTAGCAAGGCAAAAAGTTACCTCCTTACTTGATACAGGTGCAACTCACAATTTTATAGATGCACGGTTAGTGGAAAGACGTGGTATTCAAACTCAAGAGTTTGAAGGTATAAGGGTCAAAGTTGCTAATGGCTACACTCTCAAGTGTGAGAGGATGATACTGGATCTGCCCATGCGTTTAAATAACTATGAGTTTAAAGGAGATTTTATGTGGTCAACATTGGAGACACGGATGTAGTACTTGGCATGAAATGGTTGCATGCAATTGGTGAGTTTACTCTCAATCTTAGAGACATGGAAATGAAATTTCAGGCTGATGGTAAAACTCATATTCTTAAAGCCATAAGGGACAACAACTTGAAAGTCATTTCATTTAGACGGATGGAGAGGCTCATTAGACATGACATGGTGGAGTGGGCGACAAAGTATAGAATGATGCCTACTCAAGATGAGCAGCCAAAATCAGCATATCATTCGGATATTCAGGAGCTCAAAACTAAACACACTAAAGTGTTTTGTGATATACCACCTGGTAGACCTCCAAACCAAGGCATAGAGCACATTATTGAGTTGGAGGAGGGCGCAAAGCCCATTATGATTACACCTTACCGGCACCCAAAGCGTTTAAAAAATGAGATTGAAAAAACTATCAAGGAACTCTTAGCTATGGGTCACATAAGGCCGAGTAAGTCTCCTTTTGCTACTTCAATTGTATTGGTGAAGAAGAAGGATGGAACACTCAGAATGTGCATTGATTACCGGGTCTTGAACAAGAGAACAATTAAGAACAGGTATCTTATCCCTCGCATCGATGAGCTTATAGATGAGTTACATGGAGCACACTATTTCTCCAAGATTGATTTAAGGTTAAGTTACCACCAGATTAGGGTCAGGGAACAAGATATTGATAAGATTGCATTTTGTAATGTCCCCATTCTAGCCCTCTCCTTGAGGATTTAGCCTATTTTCGAAAACTTGTAGGCTAAGCAGAATTGAAAATTAGGGTTTCCTATTTTTTAGGAGGTTTCAGATGCAATTTTGAGGGCTTGCATGCGTGAGTTTTGATGCATATCTGGTGGAGTTTTATGGGTTTTCAGAGAGTTTCAGAATGGTGTAACATGCATCTCCATTTGACAACCTTTCCAGGTACTTACTATTTATAGTAAGTCATGTTGGCTTCCTGGTTTGTGCTTAGAAGGCATTTGGAAACACTTACTATTTATAGTAAGTCTTGTTTGTTGCTCAGATGATGTTCCGATGAAGTTTTGTAAACTTACTATTTATAGCAGTTTGCTATTTTTGGTAAGTTTAGTTATAACAGTATCATTTTAGCAACAGTTCAATCATTTGCAGTCCATATTTCTATTTTGGGTAGTGAGGGTGTTCAGTTTGGCTTTCTGAAGGTTTTGAAGTTAACTTACTATTTTTGGCATTGGCTATTTTTAGTAAATCTAATTTTGGCAGTGGCACCATCAACAGTCTTGCTCATGTCAACATTCTATTTCTGGCAGAATCAGATTGAGTGTTGGCTTTGGTTTTGGCTCCTATCCCTCCTTGGATTGAGTCCTAGACTTAGTCAATTTTTATATCTTGAAGTTGTACCCCACACTTAGGCTTGATGTCTTCAAGTTGTTTTAATGAGGGGGAAATAAAGGGGGTCAAACTTCATATGCATTTAATGTTTATTGTGCAACTTAAAGTTGGATGCCAAAATGGGAGATGAATAATATTTCATTAAATTCAAAATAAAGTGACTGTTAAGAGATGGCGTCCCTTGGAGGAATTGGAACAGTTTCTTGTTGGGAGTTAGAAATTGCTTCATTTTCCAAATGAAGCTTATATATTGGTGCCTTGTTCATTCATTCTCATGCTTGAATTTTGAAAGTAAAGTTATGCTGCTGGTTTGAAATCCAAAACCTGGCTAAGGGGAAGCTTAGCATTTTGCAATCCATCCTTCGGGCCTGAAACTATGGCTTCCTAGGTGGGTATATGAGGTTGTACTTCACACTGGAGTGCAGATGGAGCTTCAAATTTGATGTTATCAAACAGGTTGCTGATGTATAGCCTGTTTCCTATGTTTTGAGGCAGCTGAGAGCTTGGGTTAAGTGGATACATTTATGTGAGTACTGCTACAATTCCACTTACCACATGACTATTCAGATGACACCATTCAGGGCATTATATGGTTATGATGCGCCTAGTTTCCTCGATTTGTTGCTCAGTGATAGCAGGGTGCCCAGTGCTGGTGATCTATTGTAGGAGAACTAGGACATTATGCGAGCACTTCGTGAAAATATATAGAAGGCACAAAATTAGCAGAAGCAATATACTGATTAGAGGCGAGTTGAGCGATCATTTGAGGTTGGTGATATGGTGTACCTTATGCTGCAAAACTATAGGCAGTCTACTCTCAGGAAGAGTGGAGCTGAGAAGCTCAAGCCACGCTATTATGGACCATTCAAAGTTGTTCGACGAGTTGGCGAGGTGGCTTACGAGCTTGATCTAATGGAAGACAACAGAGTGCACAATGTCTTTCTTGTGTCGCGCCTCAAGAAGGCATTAGAACGACATATTGTTCCTTCTACTACGTTACCACCCCTGGATGATGAGGGGAAATTGGTTTTAGTTCCTGAGGCTATTTTGGAGTTCAGAGAGAGACCTATTTAGATAAGAGTCATCAGGGAATATCTTGTTAAGTGGAAGGATTTGCCGGTGGAGGATTCTACTTGGGAGCATGAGGATACCTTGCAGCATCCTACATTGCGATTGCTTGAGGGCAAATAATTTTGGAGAGGGCGGACTGTAATGTCCCCTCCTTAGTATTAGTTGTTGAGGGGTTAGCCCATCATTTGACCCTTGTGGGCTAGTATTTCTGATTTGAGGGTCTGTTGGTAGCTATTACTCGATCAGATGGGACATTACTTCTCTCCAGTGTTTATTTCGGCTTAGGTTCAGGACTCTGCACATGTTATTTGGCTCAGTTTGAGATACTTACTATTTATAGTAAGTCATATTTGCGGAGTTACTATTCTTGGCAGGGCACCTGGTCACATTGTATATGTAGTGGTCATCTTGGTTTTCAATTGGCTAGGCAAGTTGGCTTTATTTGAGTATATTAATATTATTATATCATTAATAAAGGGACTTTATTAATGATCATTTATTATAAGGGCGAATTATAAAGTTAATTAATGAATGGGGCCATGACCCATCATTAATGAGTATTAATGATATAATAAAGTGGGCGCCCATGTTGATGTTATAGCAGTGGGAGATATCTTTCTCTCAAATTTAAAAATGATGGATAAATAATACCAAGGCAAGTCGAACTTGCTATATGTTGTACCCAAAATGAAATTTTTGGCATTCTGCTTAAATTGAGCTAAACAATGTAAAAATGTCGTCGAAAGTATGTTTTAGGTCAAACCAAACATGAAGTCTTTGTGGGTTTCTGTCAAGGAACCTATGGTTAAAATTTTGAAAATCTGAAAATTAGGGTTTCATGCCCCTATTTTTAGGGAAACCCTTAAAAATAGAACCTTCCCGAAAATAATTGAAAATGATTTTGATATGGTTAATTGACTTCACAATCACACTGATCAAGTTAGAATCATCAAAAAACATGTTTTACTCTGGTGGGTCTATTCTCATTTTTCAGGAACAAAGTTAGGAGCTCCGCAGCCATTAATGGCAGATTGGCCAGTACCAGGTACTGAAAGCTAAACCTCAAGAACTCCAACAAAGAATCCATGGCAAAGAAAAGGATGAAAATGATGTTGTTCAACAAAGGAGATTTTCAAAACGGAAAAGGCCTAAATTTGGCTAACTCTGGAAGATGGATGTTTTGTCTACCAAGACAAAACATAGTCTACAATTGAAGAAGGCACCCCTCTTGAAGAAAGGCACCCTTGGATCTCAAAGGGAAAATTCAGTCACCTAACACCTTCAGATTAGTCGTCTCCTTCACGTTCGTGCTGGCTCGACAACACAACTATCAACAAGATCATCTGATTCAGGGATCATTGGCCAATCGTCAGCGAAGAATGGAGAATCTATAAACAATGAAGATGCCAAATTAGAGAGTTTCAAGCTAAAAGCGCCCCTGCTAGCCAGGGGCGCCCCTCAATTCAAGGTATCAGATGAATCCATCAACAACTGCTTCATACATGACATCCTTTCAGCTTCCTCCCAGCTACGTGATCGATTTGTCAACAAGTTCACTAGACACACCAACGATCGCACGTTGAGATCAAGCAGAAAAAGCCAAAAAGGAAGAACTGAAAGGACAAGCCAAAAAATGGCTAAGGACAGAGGAAAATCGCCCCTCTTGGAGAAAGGCGCCCTTTCTTTAAGGCATGCAGATACAGCCTGAATGCTTACTGCTCTCCAGAACAATCTTCTCAGCTACGATCAATCTCGACAACGAGACTGTCAACAAAAAGATCTGACAACTGAATCATCCAACGACGGAGATCAAAGCAGATAGTTTCAACATAGATAAAATCAGTCAACAAAGCTAAAAGCGCCCCTGCTAGCCAGGGGCACCCTTGAGTTTGAAGGACATAAACGCACTGTCATCAACTGAGAAATTAGTCATCCAATGCAGGACCGAGCTGGTTACCCGATGCATCGTCAAGCAGAGTCATCCGACTCATCCATCAACGGGAATGTCAAATCAAAGCACAAAGGGTCTGAAAAGGCCAAAACGAAGAAACAGTCAATGAAAATTGACTAAGGCATAGCCAAAAGTGCCCCTCTTAAAGAAAGGCGCCCTTTATTTTGGAGGCTCTAACTCAGTTTTTTGTGTTAATCTCTCCTAGGCATGTCTCATCAAGCTGATCCCATCTCAACAACGGATCCGTCAACAACTTCCAAAGATCAACTAAGCAGCTAGGATCGAAGGTCAAACGGAGGCACTTCAGCCTGCAAAAATGATCAAAACTCCAAAAAGGACGCCTAAGAAAGTCAAAAGAAAATGTTGACTTGAGTTAACAAATTTTGGAGGCAAAAAAAGGCCAAACACTCCACAATCAGTGGAAATCACCTTTTTGAACTCCAATTCAGATTCAATCATGAGTTGGATGCCTAATTGATCCTTGCAACTCCAAATTGACATATCAAAGCATCTAGGCATCCATTATTCATTATTTATTTATAGGTTGAGGAGTTGAAGAACGAATATTTTTCTTCTCCAACATTTTTGAAGATCTGACAAAGGGGTTTTCACCGTTCTTCATATTTTTGAAGATCTGTTGCATAGAAGGACTATTTATCAGAGTTCGCATCAAAAGGAACAATTCTTCCAGATTGACACTCGATAACTTCCAATTCACCTTTTGTCTACTTCCCTTATTTCTGTCTAAAATTCTTGAATGTCCGAGAAAACGACAAATAATCACAGGTCTGGCCAACTGGGTATGATCAACACAACTTTTTCAACAAAACCCACATGTTGAATTTTTCCAGAAAAAAGTAGCTCTGCTGGCCCTATTTTTTAGGGTTTCCGAAAAAAGTCATAATTTTGAAAAACAAATAAATTGGGTTTGTTCAACTCTGAAGCACGAACAAAACCCATGTGTTGGATTTTTCTGAGAAAAATCACTTTCTAGTGCCTCACTGCCTCTGCCACCGAAGGGCTCTTGCATGTCACAGAAAAACTCGTTTTTCCGAATTTCTGATGATCTGGGTTTGTTTAGAGAATTATTCTCAACAAAACCCATGTCTCAAAATTTTCCGTAAAAATTACCCTTGGCGAGGCTATTTTTAGCAGTTCAAAAAAAAGTTGTCTAAGCAGCATTGTGTGCACAGTCAATCTTCAAGGTTTTCAAAACGGAGTTCTCCCAAGACGAATACAAGACCAAAATGGTCTTACTCCATGATTTTTTGAAAACGACTAGCACCGATCTACGTCGGGCACACCCATAGGTCAATCTAGACAAATTGACAAGCATAGACACAAGTCCACAGGTTCCATAATGGTTTCACCTCATATATCTGATTGCCTTGCAAGGCCAGTTTAGAGGATTGTAACCATTGGAATTTTACACATGCAGCAAGTTCATGTGCATTTCTCACGGTTGGAATGATCGTGGTCAAACTTCACGGTTTCATCATACAACACTCTTCCATTGAGAAAGATCAAGGAAAACGTCAAAGCTGCAAAAGAATGCGCAAGGTAGTCATTCCCAACACAGAGCCACCATCGGTTAATACTAGACTACCTTCCACGTCAAAGTGGAAACACAGACAAAAAGAAAAGGAGTAACCCTCCTAAGTGAAGCAGAATAAAGGAGATGCATACATCAAGTTGCTGACAAGTGATAAGTTGACTATTGACAGGCATGTAACGGTCTCCATATGAAGAAGTCAACGAATGAATAAAAGCACCGTTGACCAATGATGATGAGGTGTCAAACACCTCAAGAAGGACGTTCTACCCTCAAAAATAGCAATAAATACGACTGAAGTCAACTTGATGCCCCTTTCCAAGTTGACTCCAAATCTCCACAGATCATGCATGTCAGATCCCACTGATCTAGGATGTCTAATTGACTCCCACGATTTGTGGATCTCAGATCTCCTTTAAAGGTGGATGTCTATTTTGGAGACATATTTGTAACTTAAGTTCACTTTAGTTAGCTGTCAGTCAACTGAGGTAGACTCCCAGTTTGACTTTTGTTTAGTTTCAGCTAACTGAAGTAGATTTCTAGTTAACTGCCTGCTCACCTACTTTTAGACATAGGAATAAATCTTGCTGATTGGCAAGAATTGATTGTTAACTCAAAGAGATTTAAGGTTACCTACTCCTTTGAGTTTCTATAAATAAGAGCCTTAGGCTCATTATTTGTTTAACCTTTATTTGCTAAGCAAAATTGTTGCGCCATTGTTGCCAGAGTTAGCTTGTTGATATATGTTCACTCTTGGATGAGAGTTCGTTGGTTGATCGTAATTGTGCATGATTTTGTGCCTTTGCTGTCCCGACCTTTGTAATTATTTGGAGAAGCTTCAAGAAATAAATTAGATGGTGCATGCTTGCTTGATCTAAATACTTGAGTCTATTCAAAGTCTTGTTCTAAATAGTGTATTGTTTCAATCTCCTCCTTGGACAGATGTCGTCGCCTCCTTGGATATTTTGTCATTGATCATTATCGTATGATGTTGTCTAATGATTTGTCTTTCAGCCCACACTTTGGACAGGTGTCGTCACCTCCTCCAGAATCCTGTTAGTCAGGTCATCGTACCTTGTTGTTTCTAGTGAGTTGTTTCCAAGCCTACACCTCGGATAGGGGTTCCTCCTCCTTGGCAAGTCTCAGATCCAGTTTACCATAAAAGAGTGTTTACTTCTATCGAGCCTACTGAGACGGAGGGTTCAAGTAATCCAACCCATCCATTTCGCTCCTGCGCCCTCATGCTCTATTTATCTTGAGGAGGTAGGATAGTCTAGAAGCTAGTTAGTCGTAGTTAAGATCTGCGGAAACTAGAGAAAAAGCTTAGCTACGGCGTATTGTGTTTATGCACCCTTGTGTCTTGCCACTGAGTAAAAAAGATAGGAACCTTAGTATGTCTATTTTACATAGAAAATCAGCAAAGAGAGATCTTCCTCTCTATAATCTGAAGAGCATGTACTAACACACTTGCAATAGCTGTCCATTTCCAATAAGCACTCTAGAGGTGCTAATTGAAACGCCAACACTATATATAATAATTTTATGAAGAGTCACCTTGTTTCTTAAAAGAGGCCAACCCTAATGAAGAGTCACCTAGTTTTGTATACATACAAGGTGATGATTATTCATTTGATCATCATAGTTTGCATGCCTAGAAGAAGTTCATACTTGAGTAGTAGATCATCATCTTGTAGCAGCAGATCGTCATTTTGTAGCACCAGACCGAATTCAAGGAGAAACATATTCATTTGTATCTTTGCATCTAGGAGAGGTGCTATTATTCATTGTATCAAATTTGGCATTGTGTTGGGCCTGAGTTGTAAGCAGATTTCTGCTCTTATTCCTTCAATATATAAGAGATATATTTGTTGGGTTTTTTTCTCCCTCAAGTAGGAGGGTTTTCCCAAGGTATCTTGTTGTGTTCATTGTCTTATGTGTTGCATTTTCTAATTGCTTTCATTTCTGATCCTAAATCTAAAATGGTATCAGAGCGGGTCTAAGAAAAGATTTGATTAGATTTGTTTAAGCAATCAAGTTAACTTTTCATCTAGGGCAGATCTTGAAGTATTGTAGATCTAAGGTTCAAATTAATTCTGACCTTTGGGCAGATCTTTGAAGGTTTCTTATTCTAAAGTTGATCAATTTCTTCGAAGAGGAGGAAATGACATTCAAAGGGAGTCAAATTCAGAGAATTCAAGGCACGAATTGAGATCTTGTCCAGGAAAAGGATTAAGGTTCTGAGATAGGTCAATGGAGGGGAGTTCACTTCCAGAGGATTTCTTTGAAATTTTTGAGGCAGGGATCAAGAGGGAGTTTTGACTCACTAAGAAGAAGTTAAGTTTGCAGTGTTGCAAGGCCAAGTGCAAAATCCTTGGAAGACCTCTTCAGTAGCTGAGAATAGAATTGCACAAGATAGTTAACCTGGATTTGACATTGGTAGCTCCACAAACCTATTAGAATAGGGTGATCTGGGATGAGGTCGAGGAGGATAGTCCTGAACTCGAGCAAGTCAATAGTGTCAGAAGTGTGCATTCGAAACTGCTCCTCTAAGGCAAGCATTGCAGACAATCTTCGACGAGGAGGTTAGGAGGTTGATGCAAGTACTTGGAGCTCTAGAGGGAGTCACATCATCATGAAGATTTGTTGTAATGTATATTTCTCTGAGACGGAGAAATATGAGGTGAAAGCCCTTGTAGTGTATATTTCTCTGAGACAGAGAAATATGAGGTGAAAGCCCTTGTAGTGTATATTTCTCTGAGATGGAGAAATATGAGGTGAAAACCCTTGTAGTGTATATTTCTTTGAGACGTAGAAATATGAGGTGCGAGCCCTTGTTCATCTCTATGACTGAGATGAGACGTCATGTTGAGAGACTCCATGACGACATCACGTTGAGAGACTCCGTGATGAACCCTTGTACTTGTGTTTCTTTCCACACATGGGAGTAGCCATGGTGGACGTCATGTTGAGAGACTCCATGACGACATCATATTGTGAGATTCCGTGATGAACCTTTGAGTTTTCCACAAATGGGTGTAGCCATTGTGAGCGTCATGTTGAGAGACTCCATGACGTGGATATTTGGAAAGATACCTCCCTAGCTAAGAGGGAGTGTTGATGTTATAGCAGTGGGAGATATCTTTCTCTCAAATTTAAAAATGATGGATAAATAATACCAAGGCAAGTCGGACTTTCTATATATAATAATTTTATGAAGAGTCACCTTGTTTCTTAAAAGAGGCCAACCCTAATGAAGAGTCACCTAGTTTTGTATAAATACAAGGTGATGATCATTCATTTGATCATCAAGTTCATTCATCATAATTCACATTCCTAGAAGTTCATACTTGAGCAGCAGATCACCATCTTGTAGCAGCAGATCATCATTTTGTAGCAGCAGACCGAATTCAAGGAGAAACATATTCATTTCTATCTTTGCATCTAGGAGAGGTGCTATTATATATTGTATCAAATTCAGCATTGTGTTGGGCCTGAGTTGTAAGCAGATTTCTGCTCTTATTCCTTCAATATATAAGAGATATATTTGCTGGGTTTTTTCCTCCCTCGAGTAGGAGGGTTTTCCCAGGGTATCTTGTTGTATTCATTGTCTTATGTTTTGCATTTTCTGATTGCTTTCATTTCTGATCCTAAATCTAACAGCCCAAACCAAGGTAATGACATGAGTCAACTTAAAAGTGAAATAAATGTTATTTAATGACCAAAAAGCTCACTTGGAAAATCGAGCCATGTAGAGGAGAGTATAAATACATTTCAAAAAGTAAATCGACCTCATTGTTTGATGAGTACTTGAATTTTCTTGTGTGTTTTCTGAAAGAGACAAGGGTTTCAGTTTACCAGGGCATTGGAGTACGATAAATTCTTCAGTGTTGCAGCTATTCTGAGGTGGTGAAAGATCCATTGAAGATAGCCTTCAGGAGAGCTTCATTCAGAAGTTCTATTTGTGCAGATTGGGGGAGAATATGATAAGTTTTGGATGCCATTTGTTATTAGATCAGTTTATTTGTATATGCTCAGCGAATTCTATCAAATATCATTGATTTTGGTTGATTTTGTGAAAGTGCCATCATTGCTGGAAGGCCGTACAACTCCTGGCAAAGGCGTCTTTTCTTCTAGAGCAAAGCACTTCATCCTTGGGCCTCAAATCATATCCTTTGGTGGTGGCTGGGTCTGATATAACTAGCAGCAACATAAAAGGTTGGGGAAAATCATTCAATTGGCTGCAACATCCTCAACTGGGGTTTCACAGGCATCATTTCATTTCCAGGTTTTTAAATCAGACTTGTTTTTGCATTCAAAATTTGTGTACACTCTCATCATTTGCATATTAGAATGTATATGAAATAGAGCTCTTACATTTGATTTCCAAGTTGAATCATTGTGAATATTCATTGCTGCAATAGTTTTCTTTTCCAAGCATTTCTTTTAATTCTCATTTGCAAGCAAAATACAAAAAACCAGAAAACCAAAAAAAACAAACAAAAACATCAAGTTCAGAAAATTATACCGGCAAAGGCACAAAATCAGAGATTAAGCCACCAGGGCTTGCTACAGAACAACACCATTGCTATCCTTGTTATAACAAGTGTTGATCATATTCTCCAACTTGTGAAACATCTTATTTTGCAACTCAAAAGACAAAGTCAAAATGCCCTCTGTTTTTGTTTAATTTTTGCCTTAGTGTATCTGTTTTTTTTTTTCCCTTTTTATCAACATCAATGTCACAAATTTTCTTTTTGTTTTTCTTGGTCAATTTTCTGTTTTTTAATCGTTATCCTTCATTGTCTCCCCATCCTCTTTTTCATCCTTGCTTCCCTGTAGTTGATGAGAGGGACTAATATTTTTTTTCGTTTTTACTTTTAAATTTGAAATCTGTCTTTTACCTTTTTTTGGTGAGCTTAAATCTTTGTTTTGAGGCATTTCATTTTCTTTTGCAGCTGATTGTTAGTGCAATTCTTGACCACCACTTAAGTATTTTTCCATTGCTAAGTTGTTACATTGTCTGAACTTTTACTCAAAATCTTAAGCTAATTTTTTATTTTGAATAAACGTTCATACGATTAATAAATTATTGGTGAAAACATTCTTTAGTTGATTAAAAAATTATACTAATGATTAGTTACAAAAGAAAATGGGTTGTCTTAAGAAGTTTGAGCTAACCAAGGAGAAGGTAAAGAAAAATGTTTTTAAATTGAAGAATGAAAATAATTTATCATCTTTCTCAACAACTATAGAAAAATAAAGGTGGAGAAGAAGTTCATTGAAAAGCCTGGAAACTATATTATTGATGCCATGAGGTTGATAAATAATAATGGAAGGATGGGGAGGAGAAAAACAAGAACAAGGTGGTGTTGTCACAACGTAGGCAAAAATTGAAAGAACTTTGACTTTGTCTATTGAGTTACAAAATGAGTTGTTTCATAGTTTGGAAAATGTGATTTGCACTTGAACAACCCTATCATATGCAAGCAATATAAAGTGTACATGAAGTCACTAAAAGATATTTATATCCTATCATTCATGCTCCCAAACAATCAAACACTATTTGTCCAACCATTAAAATTAATGAAGTATTGTGCCACTATCAATGACTAGAACCCTTGCACTTGCCTCCTCTTTCGTTTAAAACCCCACTCCATGCTTGTGATAGGCCTACCAACTTGTCCTCCAATAGAAGCCTTGATTTCTAGTATGACCACAAATGCAAATCTACACAAGCAAATTTTTTGGGTGCCTAAAATGCTTGAAGAGGGAAAACTATAGGAACTCTTTCCTCGATTAGTTTCAAAATTGTGCATTTCTTTTTCCCACTTTTGTAGTCACAGTATGTGCTACATCACTTGATATAGCTTCTAAATGCACATTTATCACAGGTTGTACTTTGCAGTTCAAACCAAAAATTTTTAATACTTGAAACTAAATGATCTGCAACACAAATTGATGATTTTAAATTAGTTTTTCATGGTCATCATCAAAATGAAGACAAAACTAAGATTTGCATGCAATTTTTGTATAACTATTGTATGCTAGGTTAGCCTCATTGGGATTGTGATGCTACTACTGTTTAATGATGTCTATAAGTATATATAGGAGGGTAGTGAGTAGTAGTTAAGCTTTATATTACAAGTTTTATGCTTACTAAATACATTTGGAGGCTTCCCCCTTGAAGTGGATTTTTTTTATTTTTTATAGATAAGTGTTGTCATGGGGACATCTCCCATAAAATACGAATCAAAAAAATAGAAAAGATGCATGCCCTTGCCATCATGGGTGCAGCACCAGACTACCCAAAATGGGCTGTCCAAACCTACTAATTACATAATAATCATTGAATCATTTTCTTTGAAGATTTTAATGTCATTCGGATTGAAAGAAGAGATTCCTTCCAGTTGACTTCAGTCCAGTCTTGTTTTGTTTCAATGGTGGAGACCGATGTTGTACACCCAATCTACTTCTTCTCTCCATCGTTACTTATGGCTGTTGGAGATATAGGGGGAACCTCATCACGCACATTGGCAACCGGCTGTGGAATCTCTGGAGGAACCAAGGAGGCTTTTGTAGTGTTTGCATTGGAACATTTTTCTTGTGAAATGGCTACCAGAGAGGATGACAAAGAGTTGGCAACCTCCAAGGGTGGAGGAGAAACAACAACGCAAGCAACACTTGGTTTTGAAATTGAATCATTCACAGGATTGTTACCAATCTCAACAATCACCTTGTGGAATCTGGTAGGAACCGAACATTGAGTAGTGGGAGTAGGAGTTGTAGGCTTCACAGGGGAGGATCGAGGAGACTCCTCAAGAGAGGGGTTCGAGATGGATGAGTCATCCTTTACATTTGGTGCAATGAAATAGTGACCAGAATCTACCCCAATCCACCAGGTGGGCGTATTGACAGCCCCATTACCACGCACACAATCATGCTTCTTGTTACATTGGAAGGGTGCTATGAGCCGTTGAGAAACATTTTTTGCATCTAAATGGGATCCTTTCATAATCTACAGGATGTCTCCACCGTCTTTCCCCAACCTTCAAAGAGATTTCTTTTGGAAGGCCCTTTGTTAAATCAAATTCAACGCATAAACAGGCACAAGTAGAGCTTTCAAAATTGATTGTTTCTTTGGAAATGCAGTGGTATTTTCCCAGTCCATTGGCAATTGCTTTTAGAATGTCTTTGATCGTGGATCGAAAGAAGGAAACCATGGCTTGATGCATAAGAAGTCGACTTGATAGTACCACAGACCAGTGTTCAGAATCAATTCCTTGTCATCCAACAATTCAAATTCCAGAATGAAAAAACCCTTCGCACAAGGATAGATGTAGATTTCATCTTCCCTATGATCTTTCCAGTTTTTACTTATCCAAGTGTGCAGATCGCATAATTTCGGCCAAGCTTTCATGAATCTATAAATTAGGGCGTGACCCTTTAAATAGTCCTCTCTGTCGCCAGCGATAGCATCCAGACAAATTTCTGGAACAGATTCTAAGCGGCGAAAAAAAAAGGGGGCTGCTGGGAACTACGAGAGTGAGCAGGAGCATCCGACGATGAACAAACCTTCGCATTAGGGGCACATGAACCCAAGGAAGCCTTAAAATCAAGCCGATGAGTCACAAATGATGATTCTGCAACAGATTTGCAAAGTGCGTTCAGAGCCAAGGAAGCCCCTTGCGCATGAAAAACAGACGCATCCTTGGATGGACGTGGGCTGGATGAGGCATCCCAACACACATTTGTCGCCGCACCACTAGAAGCGAATTCACCATCAACAGTCGCGTGAAGGGTTTTGGAGAAATTTGGAGCTGTGCGAGCCATTTTATTTTTTCGCCCTCAAAATCCCGTTGAAGTGGATTATTATTATCAAGTATTTCCATCTTATTTCCTAGCATATTATTCTCTTGTTTAAGCAATTTCATGTAAGTGGTATCAGAGCATGATCTTGGAAATTGTATGATAAGAAACAAAGTGGATTTTTTTTGTTTTAGGAGGTTGTGTTGTGAACCACATCTCTTCCATATTTGCGTTTTGTTCTTGAAATTTGGAGGGCTATCAAGAACATTTTGATGTAGCTACAATCTAGATCTGGGGTCATTTGAAGCATTTGAGGAAGTTATTGTGAAATTAGGGTTTTCACCAAATTTTCTTCCAAGATTCCAAAACATCAAGTTTTTGGAGATTTTTTCCCCAAAGTGAGGTCTATACTCAATTAGGTTACGATATATATTTTTTTCTTTTTTAATTTGTCTTGAGTAAGTTATTGTGAAAATTATATTGGTAGCATCATGGTGGGGGCTTCAACAAGAGGTAAAGGATATTACAAAAAATATCAGACATAGAATGATTACCAAGATATTTGATATTAACAAAGGAGAGAAGCTCTTCTTAAATAAGAACTACAAAAGATTTGTCCGTAAACTATAAGATTGATAGCTAATAAAGCAAAGGATAAGAACTTAACTAGAAGAATAAAGAATATTCCTAAAGTCTATCTTTAAAACTTAATTGACGATTATAAATTAAATATTACAATATTACTTTAATACCCTCCCTTAATGGTCAATCTACTAACTACACCAAGTTTATACCTATATTTTACAAATTTGTTAGGACTTGAGAACTTGGTAAGAATGTCTACAGTTTGGTCCTCAATTGGATAATAGTGCAACATCATCTATCCATCTTCTAATAGTTGTTATATGAGCTCCACATGTTTGGTATGCTCGTGGAATATTGAATTCTTGGCAAGCTTTAACACCCCTTGATTCTCACAAAACAAGGGTGAAGCTCTACTTGAGACATTTTCATGTTTGAAAGAATCCTTTGAAGCCATACTGCCTCACATGCTGCTTTTTTGTTCCTTGATACTTTGCTTATGTCAAGGAAAGAGCTACTGCCTCTTGCTTCTTGCTGGTCCATGTGACTGCACTCGTGCCAAGACAAAAAAAATATCGAAAAGTGGATTTTCTATCATGAACAAAACTTGCCCAATCTGGATCTATGAACCCAACGAGCCTTAGATCTTTGCCTTTTT
>CM021101.1:677335049-677396940 GCA_007115665.2 Sequoiadendron giganteum | reverse complement strand
AGAACTGAAGGGGAATACTTTGGCCAAAGTAGTGAAATGTACAACATCCACTTAGATGTGAGATAGTTGAGACTTCACTGTCAGTTCATCGTGATCCTAGTACTAGTATGAGATTGTGAAATAGCAAGGTTCTAGTTGTGAATAGGACACAACACTATGCTCAATTGGGTTGTCGCAGCAAGATATTCTACCAATCTCTTCGTTCGAAGGGAGGGCCATCTATCGAAAGATAGAGGTGCGGGGGACCACATTTAACAGTCCGTGGTTGGCGAAAAAGCGCTCGAGTGATGTTTCTCCTCTACAGCAGGCAACAGATACACCAAGATTTGAAAGGAAGGGAACCTGGACCGTCTTACTACTATTTGTGCAAAAGCTTACGAGCTATGTAATTGTTTTACATTTATACTCTGATTTATATTTACAATGAAAATGGAATTCATGTGGAAATATATATTGTAACTTGCAAGTATTTATCAATAAAGGAAGAATTTTATTGTAATGTTTGTGTTACTTGTTACTTTTATATGTTTGAAGTGAAATGTTGGAAAAAAATTTAATTACCCAAGGATGGTGTCGTTACATGTGGTATCAGAGCCACCAGGTTCTACACTGAAACCTATGAGCTCATTACGCAACAATGCGTAAACCTTATTAGAAGATAATGGTTGAAAAGTTCTTGTGCCACAACAGCAAGAGAAAAGAACTTAGGAAAAGTGAAAGAAAAATAATTTATGATATTACCTAGAATTGTGGAAGATTATGCAATCAGGTTATGTAGGAAGGTTAGGAAGAATGACCAGTATACACCTTATCCTGCAGTATAGTTTTATGACTCTAAGGAAAAAGGAGAGGAATGTCAAGATTGTTGGCGTAAGAACTAACACCTCTGGAGTGTGAGTTTGTACGGACAGCTATGCACACTACGTAATGAGTGCTCTTCAAATTAGGAGGGGAAGCTCCCTCGTTGAGCTGGAATGCATGAAATAGAAAACTAAACTAATGTCCTATCTTTTTGTTCTCAGCTGGTAGAGGCACAAGGTTAAGAAAACCTAGAACGTTGCAGCTAAGTATTTTCTGGTTTCGCAGATCATGTAACTACAACTAAGCTAACTTCTTTAATATCTATCCAATTTCCTCAAGAAACAGAGCATGAGGAAATGGAGCAGGAATGTATTGTACGATAAACTCCAGGTGCGGGCTCACAACATGAAGGCAAGGTAGGCGCAACTATTTGCTAATCCGGGAAGAAGTTTATTAAAACAAACAAAAGGACGGTAAACCTGGTACAGCTTCACAACATGAAGGCAAGGTAGGCGCAACTATCTGCTTGGCTGAATGAGTCTACTATAACACACATCAAACGATAAGCTTTAAGTACAGTTTCGCAACATGAAGGCAAGGTAGGCGCAACTATTTGCTCTTCTGAATAGGCTTATAATAAACAAAACAAAAGGTAAGCAACTGGGACAGTAGATTGTATAGACGCAACACGCATGCAATAACGATCAAACCAGCAACCCCATTTAACTAAGGTCGAATAAACACCATGACAATAACATGAAGGCAAGGTAGGCGCAGCAATTTATTATAACAGCAATTACTCTTTGAACAGATACAATAATAGCAATACTACAGGCAAGGTAGGCGCAGCATGTATGCTATCAAGCAAAAGTTAAATTACAAATGAGCTTAAAGCTCTTATTTATAGACTTCAAGGTGTAGGCAACCCTAAAATCACCTTGAGTCAACTAAAGTCTTGCAATGCATGCAAGATCTTATTCCTAAACCCTAATTGAATGAAACTATACAGTTAACTGGGAAACTATCATCAGTTAACTGAAACATCTAATCTAAATGGACAAGGTGCAACATGCATGTCCTTATTGAAAGCAAGTCAACTGGAATGCTATCATCAGTTGACTGAAAGATCTAATCTAAACTCCAAGTGTTTGTAGATATTTCCAAGAAAGACAAGGCATGCAATGTGTAACAACCAGTTAACTCGGAAAGAAGCCTCGAGTTTAACTCCTGTGTCTAATGTCTATCTTGGAAAAGGTGGGACGCCTTTAACTGAAGTCTACTGGCCCTGATCTTGAGAAATTAACCCATCTACGAGGTCGTTGACTGCATCTCCATCTGGGGAACTGAAGCTCTGGCGAAGAATCCTATGTCTGTGCAGCATGTCTTCTCCATTAGTCATCTGACACTGGAACTCACCCTTTCTCCTGATTGCCTCATCAAACAATGTTGACATGGCTGTAAGCTGATTCATCTTACAGCCAACGGTCTCACCACTGAAAATACCGTGAATAAGTGCTTGGAGCTCTAACTGGATGTCAACAAGCTCAACATAGTCACCACCCACACGCTGATATACACATGGTAATTGAGACACAAAGTCTCTTATATAGCGGAGTGCACTAGTAACATGCTCTCTGCTCTCAGCCACCTCAGATACGATCTTTTCTTCTATCTCCGCCTTGAAGATCAACTGTGTTCTCCAAATGTAAACCTCTTCTTTATCTTCTGCCTCTGTGACTGAATCAAATGAAATTCCCAAGTTAGCAATCAGAATCTCATCCCTGGGTCTACTAATGGCCAAATCACGTTCCTCATCTTGAAGTCGTAGACGAAGCTCACGTGCATTATACCGCAATTGATACAATTCTGTAAGTACAAGGTGACCTCTAGAAACAAACTCCTCTTCCCATTCCTCCAATCGCTTACCATATGCAACCAAGAGATCAATCTGACCCTGCTCTACTGGTGGTTCTAACATATGTGGAAGCGCGGTGACAACATCCCCTGTCCTGTGTACAAGGCTCGAAATGTACTGGCGAAGCTGCTGTATTTCAACCTTGAGAGCTGATTTATCTTCACCATCTTTCACCATCCTATCCTTAGCGCTATCTGTAGCAACCTGTAGGAGATCAATATCTGTCTGACGAGTACTCTTACCGAAATGAACTGTGATAACCTCGAAGTCTTGAGCTTCCATCTCGTCTAGACTCTTATCTTCTAGAGGTACAGCAGTCTCAACAATGAATTCCTTATCTGCACTTCTCCCAATATGTATCTATTTCTTGATCCTCTTTTCAAGCACATCTTGATGGTCATGATTGAAATCTGAATGATCAAGTATGTAAGATGGTTGTCTCCTTTTTCTTCCCAGTTGACTCTCAAGCCAAGATGAATCCCGACTAATCCCACTGGAAAGACCTGTACTAGTCGTAGGAGGATCTGATGAATGTGAATGTGTAAAAGAATCGCTGCGAGGAGGTGAATCTACGTCCAAATCAATGTGAATTGGAACGGGAGGCTGCTCTAATGGTGTCGGTGACGGCATACGGGGCTGAACCTCAAGCTGTGGAGAAGTCTGAATAACTTCTCTGACTGGCTCTACATGTGGAATCGCAACAGATGCTTTTCCCTTCAAATTACTAGGCGCTGGATTCTTTTTAGGAGGATTGCTCCTCTTCTTCTGCTTAGGTTTTGAAGAAGAAGGCAATACAAGTCCTTCTGGTGGCGGCTCTGCTCTAGGCATGGATGCCTTTCTCAACCTTCTGCTTTCTAAATAAAGCATACTATTTTGGATGACCCTGCTCGATCTCTCCTTTACTGATGCGAACTCTTTGGCATACCAGTTTACTAACGGCAGTGGTTGTCCATCAACCTGCTCTCTGTAAAATTGAGGAAGTGTATCTCCCTCATCCTCTGTCAATCCTTCCACATCTTCTGCCAAGAAAACAGAAACTTGTGGAAGAGAGAACCTGCTATAGCTACGTCTGCGAACTTCGAAATCATCCTCACAATTCACCCAATAATCTTCCATCGTAGGTTTGTGATAAGAGAGATTACCCAGGCGAGCTGCGTAATGACCCCAAGGATCATATGTGCGTGTATCCACCAGGTACTTGAGTTTGCAATTTTCTAACTCTTGACCTGCGGTCTTAGCATCAACTGCCGTCCTACACCAATACATCCCGAATTGCAAAGGAAACTCGGCAGCTGGTTTACGCTTGATGCGCAAACGTTTGTGAACTTCATATAGCTGCCTCAGGAACTCCATGAATATTGTTTTATCCGAAGGATAACGTGGTAACATAGCTGGTTTTCCTGTGTATCCATAGACACGGATATAGGTGTATGTAGGGAACTGAATGTACCAATCTGCCCAATTCTTCATTGCTACTCTGGCAACTGTCGAGATGCGAATATGCATCTCCCGGTCCAAGTTTCTCACTGTATAAGTTAAGAAAGCCTCTTGTACACGTTTAAAATGACTTTCAGCCTTTGTGAACTCAAGCTGGTCATAGTAACGATAGACTTTCTGTACACTGAGTATGCCCACCGTATTCAAACCATTAAACTGATTCTGATAAGCAATCAAGTACACCAGGTAAGAACACATATGAAATTGATGCGCAGCTAGGAAACCGGTGATTTGCTCGTGAATAACATCGCTGATGAAGGATGCCCAGTCATAATGCTCTTGCCCCGAGATGATTCTACCAATGATATAATACATCCACGGGTGAAATTTGTTCGCATCTGCATGACCTGAGACACGATTAAGCAGTGTAATCAAAATATTGTATTCATCCTTACACTCGCCACGACCCAAGTTGTTTGGCAACTTGCTCTTCTTTTGTTTCAGCCATCTCTCTATCATCTTGTTTTGACACTTATCCAGTCCAGCATTGAATGCCTGCTCGCTTTGACTCATGGAAATAACCATCCCATCCGAATGTTGAGGAATATCTAGACTTCGCTCGATATCAAGGGGTTTGAGACTGCATATAACACGTCCATCTATTGACCGTATCTCTCGTGTAGCGGAATTGTAATGCTTGATGCAAGATATTACAAACTCCACGCAATGCACCGAAATAGGTATGGAAGCGGCCTCAAGTAACCCGGATTGCTGAATATTCTTGATAACTGAATCCCTGATTTTGAGTGGATCCAAAACTACCTCCGGCAACACCTTATGTAGATCTGTATCAACTGTTCCGATGAAGTCATGGGTTAAGACCGATTTGGTCTTGAATTCGAGCTGAGTGAACTGCATTCTGAAAAACTTGCCTGTTGACTGTGCACACGGCTATATTCTGACAACTTTTCTGGAAAGCCAAAAATAGCCTGCTGAGGCTAAAAATAGCTTGTCGGATGAGAATTTTTACGAAAAAAAATCTGAGATATGGGTTTTGTCCAGAAAATGATTCTAAGACAACCCAGAACGTCAGAAATGCAAAAATTTACCCTTTACTCAGCCATGCAAAAGAATTTCGGTTGAGAAAATTAAAGCTTCAAGAACAGATGTTCTGGAACAAATTTTCCTGAAAAATTCTGGCACATGGGTTTTGCTGAGAAAGCTCTTCTGAATCAACCCAGATATTTTGTTTTGCCAAAATCTGCCAACACTTCGAACATGCAAGAGAATTTAAGACGAGAAGATGGAAGAAATATAGAGAAGAAGAAAGATATTTTTTTTTTAAATTTTTTTATTTAATTATTATCTTCTTCTGTCAAAATCGCCACTCTGCCTTGAATCTGATGCTGAATCTGAACTTGTACCTGCAAAAGAATATTTTATCACCTTCGAACTTGATCCTTTGATGAAAATTCGCCAATCTCTTTGAAGAAATTCGAACTTTCAAAGCTGTGTGAATGATGAAAGGCGCCATGCTTGTTTAAATAAACAATTCGTACCATCATGCATGCATAATGCAACCCTAATTTAGAAAAAGGAAAATCGATTGGCTTCTCTCCAGTTGAACTGCCACTGTCTCTGAGTCTTCAGACTAAAAATAATATCTTAATTTTTAACACATGCAAAAAACTAAAAATGGCGCCAATATCTGTCTTTGAAGAAATTCGTCACTTTTCAATGCTCTGCATGCAAAAATATTTTTTTTCATTTTTTGCCAAAAATAGCATCTTGCTGTGTTCAACACACTTCCCTGATTCCAAAAAGTCAAATTTTGATCTTTTAGGCTTCCATTTGCAAGAGTTATGAGATTTTTGAGAATCTCCTATTTTGTAGCTGACTGCAAAGTTACAACTGACCCTGTTCAACTCTGATTTCCGGATGATTGAATGATCCTGCGACCGTGCTGAGATATCCACCGCGAAGCTTGCATGACAAGGATGAAATGTCTGCTGGGAGCAACAACTGCTAAAATCATCATCTGATACCTTAGAAAATTAGGCGCCTCTGATTAAATTGATGTTTTGACTCCAGACTTAGCCATTTCTTCATATTGCCTTCTGATGCTTCAAACTGCCGCTGACAATGAATAATGAACCCTACTGACTGAATAATGGATTCATTGCATGACTAGAAGTATTCTGCATCCAATGACTGTATATGAGGGATTTGAAAATTGTATTAGGAACCCCAAAAGCATGAGCGCCCCTATTCTGTGATAGCTCAAACACCATTTTGACAAAAGTGTGATTTTCAACTGAACACCATACTTTGACCCTTGATACCGGGAACTGGAATGCTCCGATATGCGTGCCGTCTGTCTTGCTGTACAGTTTGGTCAACTTGCAAGAGATGTTCTTGGAGACACGAAGCCAGAAAATTGCTTTTAAGGCCTCTAAAAGAAAATCGCCTTTTTCAAAGAAAATAACATTCTTACACTTAGTCATTTTTTGAATTGCCTTCAATCAGCTCTTCTTCACAGCATTATCATCTTGACCTCGCACGTACGAGCATTCGCCAAATCCCGGAGGCTGTCGGCTAGACTCGTTGGATAGCTTGAGTAATTGCACACAAGTCTTGTGAAGACTGTAATTGCAAATAACCCCGTCTGGCAGGCCTAAAGGAGAATCGCCCCTAGCCTACAGCTGTGCAGCTTTGTGTAGCTACGCTTCACCATCCTCTGTTTTACATGCTCGGTAGGACCTCTGTCACAGTTACTCAGAATATCGGATCGTCTTGTGAACGGATACACTGCAAAGCTGGACTGAGCTGGAAGAGATCTCAGGAAGACCTCAATTGCAAATTCATCCATCAAACCAATCTTATTCAGGATCGCCCCTGGGCTACAGGGGAGCGGATTTGCATTCTAAAAACTTCATCTGACATGTATCTTGCTTGCAATTTCCACTTCTACCGCCGATAACCGGATTTCTGTACTGGATACGCTTTCGCTTGATAGCTCGTTGAAAAGCTAAACTAATTCTGCAAAGACTGAAACCATCAAAACACACATGCATCTAGATCTGGGCCTTCAAAAAGAAAATCGCCCTTGGGCTAGAAGGGAGCGGATTTGCATCTCTAGACTGCCTCCTTGATGAAAACACTCTTCGCAACCTCTGCTTCTGTCTTCGTTTGCCGGAGTTCTGTAACTCGGATAATCTTGCTTCATGGCTAATCGGAAAGCTGACTGAAAACTGAACATAATGAATGTATCCTTATCCAAAACACTCAAATCTTGACCTTCAAATGGAAGGGCGCCCCTAGGCTACAGGGGAGCGGATTTGTTTTGAATTCATTGATTTTCACCATTTTATGCTTTGCAAACGCTGTATCCATCCCTGCGGTTGACCATGTCGAAGCGTTGTGACTGCTGAGGTGTGTGGATGACTATACTTCATCATTTTCACATGTACGGACACTATAAAGTTGATTTGCACGTTGATTGCGCAAGTGTCTACTACGTTACATAGTGAAAAGTTCCCAGACTTAGAATATTTTAGCACTTTTTGCCAATCTGAAAATCCCCTCCATCAAAAAGCATTATTTCCAACATCTTTTATCGTAGAGCGTTCCTCTTTGAGTTTCAGGCTTAGATATTGATACCTGGTACTGGCCAACTGCCATTGATGACCCCGAAGATCCTAACTTTTCTCCTAAAAAAGTGAAAACTACCCACCAGCCTTAAACTGACTTTTAACTGAAACTGACTTCACCACTGTGATTGTGATGTGAAATAAGCCAATCAAAATTAATTTCAGCCAATTCTGACAAGTTCCTATTTTTTAGGGTTTCGGGCTAAAAATAGATTTCAGAAACCCTAATTTTCAAAATTTTCAAATTTTGCCAGTATCTTCCTGGCATCACACTGACTAAAAGCCCATACTTTATTTGCCCAAAAACTGAGTTTTGACCCCACTTTTACAAGGTTTAGACCATTTTAAGCAAAATGCCTTAATGAAGCAAAAATTTGGTTTGGGTACAACAGGCAGCATTGGAGACCACCATGTGTTCCAAAAGGGCATACGGTATCTGGCATATTAGGTATTCATAGGTCTAGTTCAGGGAGTAATAGAACACAATCAAGTGATAGCACCAATGTTACATGTATTATGGGTGACAGGAGAGGGGCTAGTCGTCCTAGAAATGAAGGGAATAATGAGGATACAGAAGCTAGAGATATTTTAAGGGTTCTTCAAGCAGGGCACCAATAGGTAGCAAATGTTTTGCAGCAGCTTACAGTAGCTATACAACAGTTTAATCTACCTTTTAGAGGGCCTAATCATGATCAGGAGGAGTGTGCAAGTGTTGTTGGTACACCTAGAGCAAGAGGAGCACCTACCCATACCTTTGAGAGGCCTACACGTCCCACATTTGTGAGGGATGAACCAGAGGAAGAAGAGGAAGAAGGAGCATTTGCTGATAATATTATGGTGATGCACAATGAGTGGGATTATTTGCCACCACGTGTGAAAGAACACTTGACTTTTGACTGTTACATGAGTCAAAAGAGAGAGCATAACAGGCCTAGGCATGAAAGGAGGCCAAGGCACCAAGATAATGATCTTAAACATGCAACCAACAAGCTTACACTTCTATTTTTTGATGGCAGCGGTAAGATGACAGCAAGGACATGGATTAGTAAGTTGGATACATTCTTGACACTGCATCCTATGTCAGAAGAAGATGCAATTAAGTTTGCAGCACTACATTTAGATGGGGTTGCCCATGATTGGTGGCATCATGGGATGGTGACTTTGCAACATGATCTCATTACTACATATTAGGAATTTGTTGATAGATTGGTTGAGTGTTTTGATAGAAGGGATCCAGAGTTGTATTTTAGAGACCTCTCTCAGCTGAAACAAATGGGAAGCTTGGAAGCATACATAAGTGAATTTCAAAGAATTTCAGTAATGGTAATAGGTCTTTCAGAGAGGAGGCTTGTTTTATTATTTATTGAGGGGTTATATGAGCCTATGAGGGATTGGATCAAAGCTTTTGATCCACCTACCTTGCAAGAAGCTATGAGGAAAGCACGCAGCAAGGAACTCTCTACTCCTCACAGCAAGTTCAATTCCAAGCCATCTACCTCATCTAGTGATAACAAATCAGCTTCCAAGAAACCAATGGATTTTGACCAAAAGAAGAAATTTGCAGCACCCTTGGATAGGGAAACACTAAATGATTTGAGGAAAAAGAAATTGTGTTTCTAGTGTAAGGGTCCTTATGATGATAAACATGAATGTCCCCTAAGGCCTAAGGGAAAAAATAGGCAAATGGAGTGGTTCTATGAAGGTGAAGAGCCTGCTGTTATGACAGAACAGCAAGCTGATTATGAGTACATAGGGGCTGAAAGTGAAGAACATGAAGGAGAAGATGAAGGACAAACAAGTATGGAAGGAGCTTACATCTCTAGCATGCAAAAGGAAGGTTATTTTCGTATGAGAGGGATCTTAGCAAGGCAAAAAGTTACCTCCTTACTTGATACAGGTGCAACTCACAATTTTATAGATGCACGGTTAGTGGAAAGACGTGGTATTCAAACTCAAGAGTTTGAAGGTATAAGGGTCAAAGTTGCTAATGGCTACACTCTCAAGTGTGAGAGGATGATACTGGATCTGCCCATGCGTTTAAATAACTATGAGTTTAAAGGAGATTTTATGTGGTCAACATTGGAGACACGGATGTAGTACTTGGCATGAAATGGTTGCATGCAATTGGTGAGTTTACTCTCAATCTTAGAGACATGGAAATGAAATTTCAGGCTGATGGTAAAACTCATATTCTTAAAGCCATAAGGGACAACAACTTGAAAGTCATTTCATTTAGACGGATGGAGAGGCTCATTAGACATGACATGGTGGAGTGGGCGACAAAGTATAGAATGATGCCTACTCAAGATGAGCAGCCAAAATCAGCATATCATTCGGATATTCAGGAGCTCAAAACTAAACACACTAAAGTGTTTTGTGATATACCACCTGGTAGACCTCCAAACCAAGGCATAGAGCACATTATTGAGTTGGAGGAGGGCGCAAAGCCCATTATGATTACACCTTACCGGCACCCAAAGCGTTTAAAAAATGAGATTGAAAAAACTATCAAGGAACTCTTAGCTATGGGTCACATAAGGCCGAGTAAGTCTCCTTTTGCTACTTCAATTGTATTGGTGAAGAAGAAGGATGGAACACTCAGAATGTGCATTGATTACCGGGTCTTGAACAAGAGAACAATTAAGAACAGGTATCTTATCCCTCGCATCGATGAGCTTATAGATGAGTTACATGGAGCACACTATTTCTCCAAGATTGATTTAAGGTTAAGTTACCACCAGATTAGGGTCAGGGAACAAGATATTGATAAGATTGCATTTTGTAATGTCCCCATTCTAGCCCTCTCCTTGAGGATTTAGCCTATTTTCGAAAACTTGTAGGCTAAGCAGAATTGAAAATTAGGGTTTCCTATTTTTTAGGAGGTTTCAGATGCAATTTTGAGGGCTTGCATGCGTGAGTTTTGATGCATATCTGGTGGAGTTTTATGGGTTTTCAGAGAGTTTCAGAATGGTGTAACATGCATCTCCATTTGACAACCTTTCCAGGTACTTACTATTTATAGTAAGTCATGTTGGCTTCCTGGTTTGTGCTTAGAAGGCATTTGGAAACACTTACTATTTATAGTAAGTCTTGTTTGTTGCTCAGATGATGTTCCGATGAAGTTTTGTAAACTTACTATTTATAGCAGTTTGCTATTTTTGGTAAGTTTAGTTATAACAGTATCATTTTAGCAACAGTTCAATCATTTGCAGTCCATATTTCTATTTTGGGTAGTGAGGGTGTTCAGTTTGGCTTTCTGAAGGTTTTGAAGTTAACTTACTATTTTTGGCATTGGCTATTTTTAGTAAATCTAATTTTGGCAGTGGCACCATCAACAGTCTTGCTCATGTCAACATTCTATTTCTGGCAGAATCAGATTGAGTGTTGGCTTTGGTTTTGGCTCCTATCCCTCCTTGGATTGAGTCCTAGACTTAGTCAATTTTTATATCTTGAAGTTGTACCCCACACTTAGGCTTGATGTCTTCAAGTTGTTTTAATGAGGGGGAAATAAAGGGGGTCAAACTTCATATGCATTTAATGTTTATTGTGCAACTTAAAGTTGGATGCCAAAATGGGAGATGAATAATATTTCATTAAATTCAAAATAAAGTGACTGTTAAGAGATGGCGTCCCTTGGAGGAATTGGAACAGTTTCTTGTTGGGAGTTAGAAATTGCTTCATTTTCCAAATGAAGCTTATATATTGGTGCCTTGTTCATTCATTCTCATGCTTGAATTTTGAAAGTAAAGTTATGCTGCTGGTTTGAAATCCAAAACCTGGCTAAGGGGAAGCTTAGCATTTTGCAATCCATCCTTCGGGCCTGAAACTATGGCTTCCTAGGTGGGTATATGAGGTTGTACTTCACACTGGAGTGCAGATGGAGCTTCAAATTTGATGTTATCAAACAGGTTGCTGATGTATAGCCTGTTTCCTATGTTTTGAGGCAGCTGAGAGCTTGGGTTAAGTGGATACATTTATGTGAGTACTGCTACAATTCCACTTACCACATGACTATTCAGATGACACCATTCAGGGCATTATATGGTTATGATGCGCCTAGTTTCCTCGATTTGTTGCTCAGTGATAGCAGGGTGCCCAGTGCTGGTGATCTATTGTAGGAGAACTAGGACATTATGCGAGCACTTCGTGAAAATATATAGAAGGCACAAAATTAGCAGAAGCAATATACTGATTAGAGGCGAGTTGAGCGATCATTTGAGGTTGGTGATATGGTGTACCTTATGCTGCAAAACTATAGGCAGTCTACTCTCAGGAAGAGTGGAGCTGAGAAGCTCAAGCCACGCTATTATGGACCATTCAAAGTTGTTCGACGAGTTGGCGAGGTGGCTTACGAGCTTGATCTAATGGAAGACAACAGAGTGCACAATGTCTTTCTTGTGTCGCGCCTCAAGAAGGCATTAGAACGACATATTGTTCCTTCTACTACGTTACCACCCCTGGATGATGAGGGGAAATTGGTTTTAGTTCCTGAGGCTATTTTGGAGTTCAGAGAGAGACCTATTTAGATAAGAGTCATCAGGGAATATCTTGTTAAGTGGAAGGATTTGCCGGTGGAGGATTCTACTTGGGAGCATGAGGATACCTTGCAGCATCCTACATTGCGATTGCTTGAGGGCAAATAATTTTGGAGAGGGCGGACTGTAATGTCCCCTCCTTAGTATTAGTTGTTGAGGGGTTAGCCCATCATTTGACCCTTGTGGGCTAGTATTTCTGATTTGAGGGTCTGTTGGTAGCTATTACTCGATCAGATGGGACATTACTTCTCTCCAGTGTTTATTTCGGCTTAGGTTCAGGACTCTGCACATGTTATTTGGCTCAGTTTGAGATACTTACTATTTATAGTAAGTCATATTTGCGGAGTTACTATTCTTGGCAGGGCACCTGGTCACATTGTATATGTAGTGGTCATCTTGGTTTTCAATTGGCTAGGCAAGTTGGCTTTATTTGAGTATATTAATATTATTATATCATTAATAAAGGGACTTTATTAATGATCATTTATTATAAGGGCGAATTATAAAGTTAATTAATGAATGGGGCCATGACCCATCATTAATGAGTATTAATGATATAATAAAGTGGGCGCCCATGTTGATGTTATAGCAGTGGGAGATATCTTTCTCTCAAATTTAAAAATGATGGATAAATAATACCAAGGCAAGTCGAACTTGCTATATGTTGTACCCAAAATGAAATTTTTGGCATTCTGCTTAAATTGAGCTAAACAATGTAAAAATGTCGTCGAAAGTATGTTTTAGGTCAAACCAAACATGAAGTCTTTGTGGGTTTCTGTCAAGGAACCTATGGTTAAAATTTTGAAAATCTGAAAATTAGGGTTTCATGCCCCTATTTTTAGGGAAACCCTTAAAAATAGAACCTTCCCGAAAATAATTGAAAATGATTTTGATATGGTTAATTGACTTCACAATCACACTGATCAAGTTAGAATCATCAAAAAACATGTTTTACTCTGGTGGGTCTATTCTCATTTTTCAGGAACAAAGTTAGGAGCTCCGCAGCCATTAATGGCAGATTGGCCAGTACCAGGTACTGAAAGCTAAACCTCAAGAACTCCAACAAAGAATCCATGGCAAAGAAAAGGATGAAAATGATGTTGTTCAACAAAGGAGATTTTCAAAACGGAAAAGGCCTAAATTTGGCTAACTCTGGAAGATGGATGTTTTGTCTACCAAGACAAAACATAGTCTACAATTGAAGAAGGCACCCCTCTTGAAGAAAGGCACCCTTGGATCTCAAAGGGAAAATTCAGTCACCTAACACCTTCAGATTAGTCGTCTCCTTCACGTTCGTGCTGGCTCGACAACACAACTATCAACAAGATCATCTGATTCAGGGATCATTGGCCAATCGTCAGCGAAGAATGGAGAATCTATAAACAATGAAGATGCCAAATTAGAGAGTTTCAAGCTAAAAGCGCCCCTGCTAGCCAGGGGCGCCCCTCAATTCAAGGTATCAGATGAATCCATCAACAACTGCTTCATACATGACATCCTTTCAGCTTCCTCCCAGCTACGTGATCGATTTGTCAACAAGTTCACTAGACACACCAACGATCGCACGTTGAGATCAAGCAGAAAAAGCCAAAAAGGAAGAACTGAAAGGACAAGCCAAAAAATGGCTAAGGACAGAGGAAAATCGCCCCTCTTGGAGAAAGGCGCCCTTTCTTTAAGGCATGCAGATACAGCCTGAATGCTTACTGCTCTCCAGAACAATCTTCTCAGCTACGATCAATCTCGACAACGAGACTGTCAACAAAAAGATCTGACAACTGAATCATCCAACGACGGAGATCAAAGCAGATAGTTTCAACATAGATAAAATCAGTCAACAAAGCTAAAAGCGCCCCTGCTAGCCAGGGGCACCCTTGAGTTTGAAGGACATAAACGCACTGTCATCAACTGAGAAATTAGTCATCCAATGCAGGACCGAGCTGGTTACCCGATGCATCGTCAAGCAGAGTCATCCGACTCATCCATCAACGGGAATGTCAAATCAAAGCACAAAGGGTCTGAAAAGGCCAAAACGAAGAAACAGTCAATGAAAATTGACTAAGGCATAGCCAAAAGTGCCCCTCTTAAAGAAAGGCGCCCTTTATTTTGGAGGCTCTAACTCAGTTTTTTGTGTTAATCTCTCCTAGGCATGTCTCATCAAGCTGATCCCATCTCAACAACGGATCCGTCAACAACTTCCAAAGATCAACTAAGCAGCTAGGATCGAAGGTCAAACGGAGGCACTTCAGCCTGCAAAAATGATCAAAACTCCAAAAAGGACGCCTAAGAAAGTCAAAAGAAAATGTTGACTTGAGTTAACAAATTTTGGAGGCAAAAAAAGGCCAAACACTCCACAATCAGTGGAAATCACCTTTTTGAACTCCAATTCAGATTCAATCATGAGTTGGATGCCTAATTGATCCTTGCAACTCCAAATTGACATATCAAAGCATCTAGGCATCCATTATTCATTATTTATTTATAGGTTGAGGAGTTGAAGAACGAATATTTTTCTTCTCCAACATTTTTGAAGATCTGACAAAGGGGTTTTCACCGTTCTTCATATTTTTGAAGATCTGTTGCATAGAAGGACTATTTATCAGAGTTCGCATCAAAAGGAACAATTCTTCCAGATTGACACTCGATAACTTCCAATTCACCTTTTGTCTACTTCCCTTATTTCTGTCTAAAATTCTTGAATGTCCGAGAAAACGACAAATAATCACAGGTCTGGCCAACTGGGTATGATCAACACAACTTTTTCAACAAAACCCACATGTTGAATTTTTCCAGAAAAAAGTAGCTCTGCTGGCCCTATTTTTTAGGGTTTCCGAAAAAAGTCATAATTTTGAAAAACAAATAAATTGGGTTTGTTCAACTCTGAAGCACGAACAAAACCCATGTGTTGGATTTTTCTGAGAAAAATCACTTTCTAGTGCCTCACTGCCTCTGCCACCGAAGGGCTCTTGCATGTCACAGAAAAACTCGTTTTTCCGAATTTCTGATGATCTGGGTTTGTTTAGAGAATTATTCTCAACAAAACCCATGTCTCAAAATTTTCCGTAAAAATTACCCTTGGCGAGGCTATTTTTAGCAGTTCAAAAAAAAGTTGTCTAAGCAGCATTGTGTGCACAGTCAATCTTCAAGGTTTTCAAAACGGAGTTCTCCCAAGACGAATACAAGACCAAAATGGTCTTACTCCATGATTTTTTGAAAACGACTAGCACCGATCTACGTCGGGCACACCCATAGGTCAATCTAGACAAATTGACAAGCATAGACACAAGTCCACAGGTTCCATAATGGTTTCACCTCATATATCTGATTGCCTTGCAAGGCCAGTTTAGAGGATTGTAACCATTGGAATTTTACACATGCAGCAAGTTCATGTGCATTTCTCACGGTTGGAATGATCGTGGTCAAACTTCACGGTTTCATCATACAACACTCTTCCATTGAGAAAGATCAAGGAAAACGTCAAAGCTGCAAAAGAATGCGCAAGGTAGTCATTCCCAACACAGAGCCACCATCGGTTAATACTAGACTACCTTCCACGTCAAAGTGGAAACACAGACAAAAAGAAAAGGAGTAACCCTCCTAAGTGAAGCAGAATAAAGGAGATGCATACATCAAGTTGCTGACAAGTGATAAGTTGACTATTGACAGGCATGTAACGGTCTCCATATGAAGAAGTCAACGAATGAATAAAAGCACCGTTGACCAATGATGATGAGGTGTCAAACACCTCAAGAAGGACGTTCTACCCTCAAAAATAGCAATAAATACGACTGAAGTCAACTTGATGCCCCTTTCCAAGTTGACTCCAAATCTCCACAGATCATGCATGTCAGATCCCACTGATCTAGGATGTCTAATTGACTCCCACGATTTGTGGATCTCAGATCTCCTTTAAAGGTGGATGTCTATTTTGGAGACATATTTGTAACTTAAGTTCACTTTAGTTAGCTGTCAGTCAACTGAGGTAGACTCCCAGTTTGACTTTTGTTTAGTTTCAGCTAACTGAAGTAGATTTCTAGTTAACTGCCTGCTCACCTACTTTTAGACATAGGAATAAATCTTGCTGATTGGCAAGAATTGATTGTTAACTCAAAGAGATTTAAGGTTACCTACTCCTTTGAGTTTCTATAAATAAGAGCCTTAGGCTCATTATTTGTTTAACCTTTATTTGCTAAGCAAAATTGTTGCGCCATTGTTGCCAGAGTTAGCTTGTTGATATATGTTCACTCTTGGATGAGAGTTCGTTGGTTGATCGTAATTGTGCATGATTTTGTGCCTTTGCTGTCCCGACCTTTGTAATTATTTGGAGAAGCTTCAAGAAATAAATTAGATGGTGCATGCTTGCTTGATCTAAATACTTGAGTCTATTCAAAGTCTTGTTCTAAATAGTGTATTGTTTCAATCTCCTCCTTGGACAGATGTCGTCGCCTCCTTGGATATTTTGTCATTGATCATTATCGTATGATGTTGTCTAATGATTTGTCTTTCAGCCCACACTTTGGACAGGTGTCGTCACCTCCTCCAGAATCCTGTTAGTCAGGTCATCGTACCTTGTTGTTTCTAGTGAGTTGTTTCCAAGCCTACACCTCGGATAGGGGTTCCTCCTCCTTGGCAAGTCTCAGATCCAGTTTACCATAAAAGAGTGTTTACTTCTATCGAGCCTACTGAGACGGAGGGTTCAAGTAATCCAACCCATCCATTTCGCTCCTGCGCCCTCATGCTCTATTTATCTTGAGGAGGTAGGATAGTCTAGAAGCTAGTTAGTCGTAGTTAAGATCTGCGGAAACTAGAGAAAAAGCTTAGCTACGGCGTATTGTGTTTATGCACCCTTGTGTCTTGCCACTGAGTAAAAAAGATAGGAACCTTAGTATGTCTATTTTACATAGAAAATCAGCAAAGAGAGATCTTCCTCTCTATAATCTGAAGAGCATGTACTAACACACTTGCAATAGCTGTCCATTTCCAATAAGCACTCTAGAGGTGCTAATTGAAACGCCAACACTATATATAATAATTTTATGAAGAGTCACCTTGTTTCTTAAAAGAGGCCAACCCTAATGAAGAGTCACCTAGTTTTGTATACATACAAGGTGATGATTATTCATTTGATCATCATAGTTTGCATGCCTAGAAGAAGTTCATACTTGAGTAGTAGATCATCATCTTGTAGCAGCAGATCGTCATTTTGTAGCACCAGACCGAATTCAAGGAGAAACATATTCATTTGTATCTTTGCATCTAGGAGAGGTGCTATTATTCATTGTATCAAATTTGGCATTGTGTTGGGCCTGAGTTGTAAGCAGATTTCTGCTCTTATTCCTTCAATATATAAGAGATATATTTGTTGGGTTTTTTTCTCCCTCAAGTAGGAGGGTTTTCCCAAGGTATCTTGTTGTGTTCATTGTCTTATGTGTTGCATTTTCTAATTGCTTTCATTTCTGATCCTAAATCTAAAATGGTATCAGAGCGGGTCTAAGAAAAGATTTGATTAGATTTGTTTAAGCAATCAAGTTAACTTTTCATCTAGGGCAGATCTTGAAGTATTGTAGATCTAAGGTTCAAATTAATTCTGACCTTTGGGCAGATCTTTGAAGGTTTCTTATTCTAAAGTTGATCAATTTCTTCGAAGAGGAGGAAATGACATTCAAAGGGAGTCAAATTCAGAGAATTCAAGGCACGAATTGAGATCTTGTCCAGGAAAAGGATTAAGGTTCTGAGATAGGTCAATGGAGGGGAGTTCACTTCCAGAGGATTTCTTTGAAATTTTTGAGGCAGGGATCAAGAGGGAGTTTTGACTCACTAAGAAGAAGTTAAGTTTGCAGTGTTGCAAGGCCAAGTGCAAAATCCTTGGAAGACCTCTTCAGTAGCTGAGAATAGAATTGCACAAGATAGTTAACCTGGATTTGACATTGGTAGCTCCACAAACCTATTAGAATAGGGTGATCTGGGATGAGGTCGAGGAGGATAGTCCTGAACTCGAGCAAGTCAATAGTGTCAGAAGTGTGCATTCGAAACTGCTCCTCTAAGGCAAGCATTGCAGACAATCTTCGACGAGGAGGTTAGGAGGTTGATGCAAGTACTTGGAGCTCTAGAGGGAGTCACATCATCATGAAGATTTGTTGTAATGTATATTTCTCTGAGACGGAGAAATATGAGGTGAAAGCCCTTGTAGTGTATATTTCTCTGAGACAGAGAAATATGAGGTGAAAGCCCTTGTAGTGTATATTTCTCTGAGATGGAGAAATATGAGGTGAAAACCCTTGTAGTGTATATTTCTTTGAGACGTAGAAATATGAGGTGCGAGCCCTTGTTCATCTCTATGACTGAGATGAGACGTCATGTTGAGAGACTCCATGACGACATCACGTTGAGAGACTCCGTGATGAACCCTTGTACTTGTGTTTCTTTCCACACATGGGAGTAGCCATGGTGGACGTCATGTTGAGAGACTCCATGACGACATCATATTGTGAGATTCCGTGATGAACCTTTGAGTTTTCCACAAATGGGTGTAGCCATTGTGAGCGTCATGTTGAGAGACTCCATGACGTGGATATTTGGAAAGATACCTCCCTAGCTAAGAGGGAGTGTTGATGTTATAGCAGTGGGAGATATCTTTCTCTCAAATTTAAAAATGATGGATAAATAATACCAAGGCAAGTCGGACTTTCTATATATAATAATTTTATGAAGAGTCACCTTGTTTCTTAAAAGAGGCCAACCCTAATGAAGAGTCACCTAGTTTTGTATAAATACAAGGTGATGATCATTCATTTGATCATCAAGTTCATTCATCATAATTCACATTCCTAGAAGTTCATACTTGAGCAGCAGATCACCATCTTGTAGCAGCAGATCATCATTTTGTAGCAGCAGACCGAATTCAAGGAGAAACATATTCATTTCTATCTTTGCATCTAGGAGAGGTGCTATTATATATTGTATCAAATTCAGCATTGTGTTGGGCCTGAGTTGTAAGCAGATTTCTGCTCTTATTCCTTCAATATATAAGAGATATATTTGCTGGGTTTTTTCCTCCCTCGAGTAGGAGGGTTTTCCCAGGGTATCTTGTTGTATTCATTGTCTTATGTTTTGCATTTTCTGATTGCTTTCATTTCTGATCCTAAATCTAACAGCCCAAACCAAGGTAATGACATGAGTCAACTTAAAAGTGAAATAAATGTTATTTAATGACCAAAAAGCTCACTTGGAAAATCGAGCCATGTAGAGGAGAGTATAAATACATTTCAAAAAGTAAATCGACCTCATTGTTTGATGAGTACTTGAATTTTCTTGTGTGTTTTCTGAAAGAGACAAGGGTTTCAGTTTACCAGGGCATTGGAGTACGATAAATTCTTCAGTGTTGCAGCTATTCTGAGGTGGTGAAAGATCCATTGAAGATAGCCTTCAGGAGAGCTTCATTCAGAAGTTCTATTTGTGCAGATTGGGGGAGAATATGATAAGTTTTGGATGCCATTTGTTATTAGATCAGTTTATTTGTATATGCTCAGCGAATTCTATCAAATATCATTGATTTTGGTTGATTTTGTGAAAGTGCCATCATTGCTGGAAGGCCGTACAACTCCTGGCAAAGGCGTCTTTTCTTCTAGAGCAAAGCACTTCATCCTTGGGCCTCAAATCATATCCTTTGGTGGTGGCTGGGTCTGATATAACTAGCAGCAACATAAAAGGTTGGGGAAAATCATTCAATTGGCTGCAACATCCTCAACTGGGGTTTCACAGGCATCATTTCATTTCCAGGTTTTTAAATCAGACTTGTTTTTGCATTCAAAATTTGTGTACACTCTCATCATTTGCATATTAGAATGTATATGAAATAGAGCTCTTACATTTGATTTCCAAGTTGAATCATTGTGAATATTCATTGCTGCAATAGTTTTCTTTTCCAAGCATTTCTTTTAATTCTCATTTGCAAGCAAAATACAAAAAACCAGAAAACCAAAAAAAACAAACAAAAACATCAAGTTCAGAAAATTATACCGGCAAAGGCACAAAATCAGAGATTAAGCCACCAGGGCTTGCTACAGAACAACACCATTGCTATCCTTGTTATAACAAGTGTTGATCATATTCTCCAACTTGTGAAACATCTTATTTTGCAACTCAAAAGACAAAGTCAAAATGCCCTCTGTTTTTGTTTAATTTTTGCCTTAGTGTATCTGTTTTTTTTTTTCCCTTTTTATCAACATCAATGTCACAAATTTTCTTTTTGTTTTTCTTGGTCAATTTTCTGTTTTTTAATCGTTATCCTTCATTGTCTCCCCATCCTCTTTTTCATCCTTGCTTCCCTGTAGTTGATGAGAGGGACTAATATTTTTTTTCGTTTTTACTTTTAAATTTGAAATCTGTCTTTTACCTTTTTTTGGTGAGCTTAAATCTTTGTTTTGAGGCATTTCATTTTCTTTTGCAGCTGATTGTTAGTGCAATTCTTGACCACCACTTAAGTATTTTTCCATTGCTAAGTTGTTACATTGTCTGAACTTTTACTCAAAATCTTAAGCTAATTTTTTATTTTGAATAAACGTTCATACGATTAATAAATTATTGGTGAAAACATTCTTTAGTTGATTAAAAAATTATACTAATGATTAGTTACAAAAGAAAATGGGTTGTCTTAAGAAGTTTGAGCTAACCAAGGAGAAGGTAAAGAAAAATGTTTTTAAATTGAAGAATGAAAATAATTTATCATCTTTCTCAACAACTATAGAAAAATAAAGGTGGAGAAGAAGTTCATTGAAAAGCCTGGAAACTATATTATTGATGCCATGAGGTTGATAAATAATAATGGAAGGATGGGGAGGAGAAAAACAAGAACAAGGTGGTGTTGTCACAACGTAGGCAAAAATTGAAAGAACTTTGACTTTGTCTATTGAGTTACAAAATGAGTTGTTTCATAGTTTGGAAAATGTGATTTGCACTTGAACAACCCTATCATATGCAAGCAATATAAAGTGTACATGAAGTCACTAAAAGATATTTATATCCTATCATTCATGCTCCCAAACAATCAAACACTATTTGTCCAACCATTAAAATTAATGAAGTATTGTGCCACTATCAATGACTAGAACCCTTGCACTTGCCTCCTCTTTCGTTTAAAACCCCACTCCATGCTTGTGATAGGCCTACCAACTTGTCCTCCAATAGAAGCCTTGATTTCTAGTATGACCACAAATGCAAATCTACACAAGCAAATTTTTTGGGTGCCTAAAATGCTTGAAGAGGGAAAACTATAGGAACTCTTTCCTCGATTAGTTTCAAAATTGTGCATTTCTTTTTCCCACTTTTGTAGTCACAGTATGTGCTACATCACTTGATATAGCTTCTAAATGCACATTTATCACAGGTTGTACTTTGCAGTTCAAACCAAAAATTTTTAATACTTGAAACTAAATGATCTGCAACACAAATTGATGATTTTAAATTAGTTTTTCATGGTCATCATCAAAATGAAGACAAAACTAAGATTTGCATGCAATTTTTGTATAACTATTGTATGCTAGGTTAGCCTCATTGGGATTGTGATGCTACTACTGTTTAATGATGTCTATAAGTATATATAGGAGGTTAGTGAGTAGTAGTTAAGCTTTATATTACAAGTTTTATGCTTACTAAATACATTTGGAGGCTTCCCCCTTGAAGTGGATTTTTTTTATTTTTTATAGATAAGTGTTGTCATGGGGACATCTCCCATAAAATACGAATCAAAAAAATAGAAAAGATGCATGCCCTTGCCATCATGGGTGCAGCACCAGACTACCCAAAATGGGCTGTCCAAACCTACTAATTACATAATAATCATTGAATCATTTTCTTTGAAGATTTTAATGTCATTCGGATTGAAAGAAGAGATTCCTTCCAGTTGACTTCAGTCCAGTCTTGTTTTGTTTCAATGGTGGAGACCGATGTTGTACACCCAATCTACTTCTTCTCTCCATCGTTACTTATGGCTGTTGGAGATATAGGGGGAACCTCATCACGCACATTGGCAACCGGCTGTGGAATCTCTGGAGGAACCAAGGAGGCTTTTGTAGTGTTTGCATTGGAACATTTTTCTTGTGAAATGGCTACCAGAGAGGATGACAAAGAGTTGGCAACCTCCAAGGGTGGAGGAGAAACAACAACGCAAGCAACACTTGGTTTTGAAATTGAATCATTCACAGGATTGTTACCAATCTCAACAATCACCTTGTGGAATCTGGTAGGAACCGAACATTGAGTAGTGGGAGTAGGAGTTGTAGGCTTCACAGGGGAGGATCGAGGAGACTCCTCAAGAGAGGGGTTCGAGATGGATGAGTCATCCTTTACATTTGGTGCAATGAAATAGTGACCAGAATCTACCCCAATCCACCAGGTGGGCGTATTGACAGCCCCATTACCACGCACACAATCATGCTTCTTGTTACATTGGAAGGGTGCTATGAGCC
The DNA here is from genome assembly GCA_007115665.2 of Sequoiadendron giganteum. NCBI lineage: Eukaryota > Viridiplantae > Streptophyta > Pinopsida > Cupressales > Cupressaceae > Sequoiadendron > Sequoiadendron giganteum. The sequence continues at coordinate 677,374,139 of CM021101.1, read as the reverse complement.
GTTGAGAAACATTTTTTGCATCTAAATGGGATCCTTTCATAATCTACAGGATGTCTCCACCGTCTTTCCCCAACCTTCAAAGAGATTTCTTTTGGAAGGCCCTTTGTTAAATCAAATTCAACGCATAAACAGGCACAAGTAGAGCTTTCAAAATTGATTGTTTCTTTGGAAATGCAGTGGTATTTTCCCAGTCCATTGGCAATTGCTTTTAGAATGTCTTTGATCGTGGATCGAAAGAAGGAAACCATGGCTTGATGCATAAGAAGTCGACTTGATAGTACCACAGACCAGTGTTCAGAATCAATTCCTTGTCATCCAACAATTCAAATTCCAGAATGAAAAAACCCTTCGCACAAGGATAGATGTAGATTTCATCTTCCCTATGATCTTTCCAGTTTTTACTTATCCAAGTGTGCAGATCGCATAATTTCGGCCAAGCTTTCATGAATCTATAAATTAGGGCGTGACCCTTTAAATAGTCCTCTCTGTCGCCAGCGATAGCATCCAGACAAATTTCTGGAACAGATTCTAAGCGGCGAAAAAAAAAGGGGGCTGCTGGGAACTACGAGAGTGAGCAGGAGCATCCGACGATGAACAAACCTTCGCATTAGGGGCACATGAACCCAAGGAAGCCTTAAAATCAAGCCGATGAGTCACAAATGATGATTCTGCAACAGATTTGCAAAGTGCGTTCAGAGCCAAGGAAGCCCCTTGCGCATGAAAAACAGACGCATCCTTGGATGGACGTGGGCTGGATGAGGCATCCCAACACACATTTGTCGCCGCACCACTAGAAGCGAATTCACCATCAACAGTCGCGTGAAGGGTTTTGGAGAAATTTGGAGCTGTGCGAGCCATTTTATTTTTTCGCCCTCAAAATCCCGTTGAAGTGGATTATTATTATCAAGTATTTCCATCTTATTTCCTAGCATATTATTCTCTTGTTTAAGCAATTTCATGTAAGTGGTATCAGAGCATGATCTTGGAAATTGTATGATAAGAAACAAAGTGGATTTTTTTTGTTTTAGGAGGTTGTGTTGTGAACCACATCTCTTCCATATTTGCGTTTTGTTCTTGAAATTTGGAGGGCTATCAAGAACATTTTGATGTAGCTACAATCTAGATCTGGGGTCATTTGAAGCATTTGAGGAAGTTATTGTGAAATTAGGGTTTTCACCAAATTTTCTTCCAAGATTCCAAAACATCAAGTTTTTGGAGATTTTTTCCCCAAAGTGAGGTCTATACTCAATTAGGTTACGATATATATTTTTTTCTTTTTTAATTTGTCTTGAGTAAGTTATTGTGAAAATTATATTGGTAGCATCATGGTGGGGGCTTCAACAAGAGGTAAAGGATATTACAAAAAATATCAGACATAGAATGATTACCAAGATATTTGATATTAACAAAGGAGAGAAGCTCTTCTTAAATAAGAACTACAAAAGATTTGTCCGTAAACTATAAGATTGATAGCTAATAAAGCAAAGGATAAGAACTTAACTAGAAGAATAAAGAATATTCCTAAAGTCTATCTTTAAAACTTAATTGACGATTATAAATTAAATATTACAATATTACTTTAATACCCTCCCTTAATGGTCAATCTACTAACTACACCAAGTTTATACCTATATTTTACAAATTTGTTAGGACTTGAGAACTTGGTAAGAATGTCTACAGTTTGGTCCTCAATTGGATAATAGTGCAACATCATCTATCCATCTTCTAATAGTTGTTATATGAGCTCCACATGTTTGGTATGCTCGTGGAATATTGAATTCTTGGCAAGCTTTAACACCCCTTGATTCTCACAAAACAAGGGTGAAGCTCTACTTGAGACATTTTCATGTTTGAAAGAATCCTTTGAAGCCATACTGCCTCACATGCTGCTTTTTTGTTCCTTGATACTTTGCTTATGTCAAGGAAAGAGCTACTGCCTCTTGCTTCTTGCTGGTCCATGTGACTGCACTCGTGCCAAGACAAAAAAAATATCGAAAAGTGGATTTTCTATCATGAACAAAACTTGCCCAATCTGGATCTATGAACCCAACGAGCCTTAGATCTTTGCCTTTTTTTTGTACGAAATGCCAAAGTCAAGTGTCTCTTTCACATATCTCAACACCCACTTTGCTTCAACCCAATGTTCTGCCTTTGGTTCTATCATGAATTGAGAAATTCAACTCGCAACATAGCTCAAATCAAGTCTAGTGGCTGAAAGATAGATAAGGCTGCCCACTAGTTGCTTGAATGTTGACTCATTGATTACATTTGAGTTTATTTTGGTTGAAAGCTTTAACCCTTTCTCCATACGTGTAGATGAGATTTTGCAATATGTCATTTTGAACTTGTCGAGAAAACTCTTGGCATACTTAGATTGAGAAATAATAATATCAGCACCTGTTTTCAAATCTTCTACATGTAGGCAGTAATGTAGGAGGCCTAAGTTAGGCATGTCAAAAGCCTTACTCAAATTACATTTGATTTGTTCAATCAAATGCACCTCACTACTTGTAATGATGATATCATCTACATAAATGACTAGTAGAATAACCATATTGCCTATGCTTTTGATGTAAAGATTTGGATCCGAAGGACTTCTTTGGAATCCCTATTGAACTAAATACCTGAAAATCCTAACGTACCATGCTATGCGTTTCAAGCCATATAAAGCTTTCATTAGTTTGCATACCTGATGTTCCTTTCCTACAACTTGAAAACCCTAAGGTTGAGTCATGTACACTTCTTCCTCCAAAGTCACCATTGAGGAAGGCACTTTTTATGTCATGCCCTCGTGAGGAAACAAGGAAATAAATCACTGTCATGCCCCGTGGAAGAAGTATAATATTCCTAGATTATGTCGACCTCTGCATGAGAATCGTAGGATAAAGAATAGGACGATTTCCTTAAACTAATGGGGATTAAATATAATGCAATAGTAAACGGTAGAGACAACAATGATTATGACCAAGAGAGGCCATCAATCATTGGCAAGAAATAATACAAATTAAATAAGCAATAATTGGTAATTGTTAAGAGCAATAATTAGAATGTACAGTTATGACACTAAACTAATCCCAAAAGTCATGACCATTCGAATGGTCACTCCAATCCAAATGACATGTCTCATATGGATGAGACACAAAGCATATAAAATGGCAATCAAGAAGGAAGGGATGAGCATCGAACAACATTGAAGATAATCTGCACATTGATATCTACAACAGGTTGATTAGAATAATTATTTGCACACCAAACTATTGCATCTACATTTCGTGGCTATTACAGTAATGTAGTTGCATAGATAGTGGCATGATACTTAATGTATATATTAGAATATATCAATTGCATGTACTTCCTATAGAACCTCATAGGAGTTGTAATTCATATTGCATTAACAATCTAAATTATTAATGCCTCTATAATTCGTTCATGGGAAGAAGAGTTGGAAGTACATGAAAGGAGATTCCTTGCTAAGTAGACAAGGGGGTTGACTATCCACCTTTAGGCTTAGAAGTAGGAAAGACTCCTAGCACCCTATTGAGGTTCCTTCTCTAATCTTCCCCAATGATTGATTATTGAGGGGATTATAATTTAGAATTGAAATTGTGAGTTACTCATCTAGATCAATATATATATATGCCAGATAATGTAGTAGATGTAACAATACAAATGATCAATTAATTATATTATATTATGAATCGTTGGCTAACATTATTTCAGGGTTAAACTAGAGTCTATCAGAAGTTGTAATTGAATAAAATATCTCTTGGAAATTGTGATTTTAGGACAGAATTCTAAGTATATCAAATTAGGGACATTACAAGTGGTATCAGAGCATCGTTCTTACCAGCTTGAGGGACGAAAGCTAGTGGATGCAACTTATCCAAAGGGCCCAAAGAGCCTTAGAAACAGAAAAGAAGAAACTTGCAAACAACACAATGGGGGAACAAATGGGAAACGAACTAAGAACCTTCATGGAGCAAACAACCCAAACCTTCATGGAGCAAAATGAGAGAATGACACGACTATTTCTCCAAACCATTCAAAACATGAACAACAATAACCCACAAACTAACCAAATCAATGTGAGGGATTCCAAATCTAACCATTCAAGGGTATCAACCCCTAGGGAAACTAGACCCTCATTCCTACCTAGGGAAGGGCAAACAAGAGAGGAAGAAGAAACCAATACACAAATTAATAACTTTGACAGATATGTTGCAGCCTACTCCAAGTTAGGCCCTGAAATTAAGAGAGATATCTCATTTGAGGCATATTGTGATGCAAGATTATGAACTACCTATAGAAAAGAAAGGAGACAACCCAACAAAGATTTAAGACAAAGGGTAAGTAAAATGACCCTACCCAACTATGATGGATTGGAGAAAGTCACAACATGCTCATGGGTTCAAAAGATGGACACATACCTATCCCTTAGCCCCATGACAGAAGATGACACTATTAAATTCACCATTTTACATTTGGAGGGAACCGCCCACCACTAGTGGCATCATGGCCTTATTACCCAAGACCACCAACACATAACAACTTATGATGAATTCACTCAAAAACTTATTACAAGATTTGATCAAAAGCACCCCAAATGGTATTTTAAAGAACTAAAACAGCTAAAACAATATGGAACCGTGGATGATTATGCCACTGAATTCCAAAAAAATTCAATTATGGTACCAAAAATTTCCCGAAGTAGACTCACATACTTATTTGTAGAAGGGCTAAAATAATCAATCTGAGGCCTAGTGACTGTGCACAAACCCACAACACTAGGAGATGCCATTCAAAAGGCATTAAGATTGGAACACGCATCATCAAAGGAGAAAATCTACTTAGAGTATCTCATCAAGCACACATACCAAACCCCCATATATGAAGGATTGGCATAAGAGGAATGGACTTCAAAAAGGGAACGTGAAGAGCTCCGAAAAAAGAAACTATGCTATCATTGTAAGGAAAAATGTGAGCGTGGTCATATTTGCAAACATGATGAACTTAAAAGGCAACAAGATGACCTCAAAAGGGACAAATTATGCTTCAAATGCAAGGAAAAGTGGGGGCCGGGACACATGTGGAAGGAAAATCCAAGCACAAAATATAGAGGCATTATCTAGCAATGAAGCAAGGGAAGAAGAGGAAGAAATCCCAAGCAAAAGAAGATGATGTGATAAAGAAGAACATGGAACTTTAGCCGCCATCTCAAAAACATCCAAACACCGCCCCTTTTGAATCAAAAGTATTATTAAGGGGAAAATGTAACAACCCTTGTGGATAGTGGGGCAACCCACAACTTTGTCGATGGAAATTTAGTTAAAAAAATGAAACTAGAAATAGAAGATTTTAAGGGATTCAATGTCACCTTGGCTGATGGATCTACCATCCCTTGCACAAAATTTTTTCACAATTAAGTCTCACATTAGGGAAGCATTCAATCAAAGAATATTTCTATATTGCAAACATGGGGAACACTGATGTAATTTTGGGTGCCCCATGGTTGCACTCATTGGGACGATTCTTCATGGATTTTTCAAAATTGGAATTAAGTTTTCAGCATAGTGGATAGAAGTCCTCTTACGAGGATTGTTAGATGGGACCCGAAGGGTAATATCATCCAAAGGGATGGAGAAAGCTTTTAAGCATGGACAATGGAATGGGTCGCCCAATGTTTAATCTAGACAAGTCTTCCATTAAAGGAAAACCAGTTCATGTTGACACACAACAACTATTGAACAAACATAAAAAGGTCTTTAGTAACATCCCTCTAGGACTTACACCAAAGAGAGGTTTTGAGCTAGAGGAAGGGGCAAAACCTGTTGTTACCACTCCTTATCGTCATCCTCGAAAATACAAAGAAGAAATTGAAAAAGCCATAAAAGAGTTGTTAGAAATGGGGCATATCCAACCTAGCTCTAGCCCTTTTGCCTCTTCGGTTGTACTTGCAAAAAAGAAAGATGGGACTATGAGAATATCCATTGATTACAGGGCGCTTAACCAAAAGAGAATAAAAAATCGATACTCCATTCAAAGGGCTGATGAACTAATCGATGAGCTTCATGGGGCAAAATACTTCTCAAAGATTGACTTACGATCAAGGTAACACCAGATTAGACTAAGGAAAGAAGATATATCCAAAACAGTCTTTAGGTGCCATTATGGTCATTTTGAATTTCTTGTCCTATCCTTTGGGCTAATAAAATCCCTTGCCACTTTCCAATCATGTATGAACCATATCTTCAGGGGGCACCTAAGGAATTTCCTATTGGTCTTCTTTGACGATATCCTAATCTATATTATGTAAGAAGCCTTGTCAAATCTTCCCTTAGATGACTGACTTTGTTGATAGGAATTTTGTCAAACAGTTTGCTTGCAAACCATTCAACTGCTGTACATGAACTCTTTTTGTGTTTTTTTTTTATATGAGATGATAATGCCGTTGTTTAAAGGCTTCTAAAATGCAATATTCAATAAATAACATAGAAATGCAACAACAACTTTAACTTAGAATCCTAATGCAATAATAGGACTTATGCAAACATGCTGCTACAGAAAATGGACATTTTGTCAAATACTTGTGATGCAAACCAGCTCCAATATATTCATAAATTTCTGTTTACAATCAAGGAGCATCTACAACCAGTCGCCCTTATGAAGAAATGATTACAATGTCCAAATGGAGCCTCCAATGTGTTGTACCCAAACTGAAATTTTTGCTTCATTAAGGCATTTTGCTTAAAATTGTCTAAACCTTGTAAAAGTGGGGTCAAAACTCAGTTTTTGGGCAAATAAAGTATGGGCTTTCAGTCAGTGTGATGCCAGGAAGATACTGGCAAAATTTGAAAATTTTGAAAATTAGGGTTTCTGAAATCTATTTTTAGCTCGAAACCCTAAAAAATAGAAACTTGTCAGAATTGGCTGAAATTAATTTTGATTGGCCTATTTCACATCACAATCACAATGATGAAGTCAGTTTCAGTTAAAAGTCAGTTTAAGGCTGGTGGGTAGTTTTCACTTTTTCAGGAGAAAAGTTAGGATCTTTGGGGTCATCAATGGCAGTCGGCCAATACCAGGTATCAATATCTAAGCCTGAAACTCAAAGAGGAATGCTCTACGATAAAAGATGTTGGAAATAATGCTTTTTGATGGAGGGGATTTTCAGATTGGCAAAAAGTGTTAAAATATTCTAAGTCTGGGAACTTTTCACTATGTAACGTAGTAGACACTTGCGCAATTAACGTGCAAATCAACTTTATAGTGTCCGTACATGTGAAAATGATGAAGTATAGTCATCCACACACCTTAGCAGTCACAACGCTTCAACATGGTCAACCGCAGTGATGGATACAATGTTTGCAAAGCATAAAATGGTGAAAATCAATGAATTCAAAACAAATCCGCTCCCCTGTAGCTCAGGGGCGCCCTTCCATTTGAAGGTCAAGATTTGAGTGTTTTGGATGAAGGATACATTCATTATGTTCAGTTTTCAGTCAGCTTTCCGATTAGCCATGAAGCAGGATCATCCGAGTTGCAGAACTCCGGCAAACGAAGACAGAAGCAGAGGTTACGAAGAGTGTTTTCATCAAGGAGGCAGTCTAGAAATATAGATCCGCTCCCTTCTAGCCCAAGGGCGATTTTCTTTTTGAAGGCCCAGATCTAGATGCATGTGTGTTTTGATGGTTTCAGTCTTTGCAAAATTAGTTTGGCTTTTCAACGAGCTATCAAGCGAAAGCGTATCCAGTACAAAAATACAGTTATCAGCGTTAGAAGTGGAAATTGCAGGCAGGATACATGTCAGAAGAAGTTTTTCAGAATGCAAATCCGCTCCCCTGTAGCCTAGGGGCAATCCTGAATAAGACCTGTTTGATGGATGAATTTGCAATTGAGGTCTTCCTAAGATCTCTTCCAGCTCAGTTCAGTTTTGCAGTGTATCCGTTCACAAGACGATCCGATGTTCTGAGTAACTATGATAGAGGTCCTACCGAGCACGTAAAACAGAGGATGGTGAAGCGTAGCTACACAAAGCTGCACAGCTGTAGGCTAGGGGTGATTCTCCTTTAGGCCTATCAGACGGGGTTATTTGCAATTACAGTCTTCACAAGACTTGTGTGCAATTACTCAAGCTATCCAATGAGTCTAGCCGACAGTCTCTGGGATTTGGCGAATACTCGTACGTGCGAGGTCAAGATGATAATGCTGTAAAGCAGAGCTGATTGAAGGCAGTTCAAAAAATGACTGTGTAAGAATATAATTTTCATTGAAAAAGGCGATTTTCTTTTAGAGGCCTTAAAAGCAATTTTCTGGCTTTGTCGTCTCCAAGAACATCTCTTGCAAATTGACCAAACTATACAGCAAGACAGGCGGCACGCGTATCGGAACATTCCAGTTCCCGGTATCAAGGGTCAAAGTACGGTGTTCAGATGAAAATCACACTTGTCAAAATGGTGTTTGAGCTATCACAGAATAGGGGCGCTCATTCTTTTGGGGTTCTTAATACAATTTTCAGATTTCTCACATATAGTCATTGGATGCAGAATACTTCTAGTCATGCAATGAATCCATTATTCAATCAATGGAGTTCATTATTCATCGTCAGCGACAGTTTGAAGCATCAGAAGGCAAAGCTAAGTCTGGAGTCAAAACATCAATTTAATCAGAGGCGCCTAATTTTCTAAGGTATCAGATGATGATTTTAGCAGTTGTTGCTTCCAGCAGACATTTCATCCTTGTCATGCAAGCTTCGCGGTGGATATCTCAGCACGGTCGCAGGATCATTCAATCATCCGGAAATCAGAGTTGAACAGGGTCAGTTGTAACTTTGCAGTCAGCTACAAAATAGGAGATTCTCAAAAATCTCATAACTCTTGCAAATGGAAGCCTAAAAGATCAAAATTTGACTTTTTAGAATCAGGGAAGTGTGTTAAACACAACAAGATGCTATTTCTGGCAAAAATGAAAAAAAAATATTTTGCATGCAGAGCATTGAAAAGTGACGAATTTCTTCAAAGATAGATATTGGCGCCATTTTTAGTTTTTTGCATGTTTTAAAATTAAGATATTATTTTTAGTCTAAAGACTCAGAGACAGTGGCAGTTCAACTAGAGAGAAGCCAATCAAATTCTTTTTTCTAAATTAGGGTTGCATTATGCATGCATGATGGTACGAATTGTTTATTTAAACAAGCATGGCGCCTTTCATCATTCACACAGCTTTGAAAGTTCGAATTTCTTCAAAGAGATTGGCGAATTTTCATCAAAGGATCAAGTTCGAAGGTGATAAAATATTCTTTTGCAGGTACAAGTTCAGATTCAGCATCAGATTCAAGGCAGAGTGGCGATTTTGACAGAAGAAGATAATAAATAAATAAAAATTAAAAAACATCTTTCTTCTTCTCTATATTTCTTCCATCTTCTCTTCTTAAATTCTCTTGCATGTTCGAAGTGTTGGCAGATTTTGGCAAAGCAAAATATCTGGGTTGATTCAGAAGAGCTTTCTCAGCAAAACCCATGTGCCAGAATTTTTCAGGAAAATTTGTTCTAGAACATCTGTTCTTGAAGCTTTTATTTTCTCAACCGAAATTCTTTTGCATGGCTAAGTAAAGGGTAAATTTTTGCATTTCTAACATTCTGGGTTGTCTTAGAATCATTTTCTGGACAAAACCCATATCTCAGATTTTTTCGTAAAAATTCTTATCCGACAAGCTATTTTTAGCCTCAGCAAGCTATTATTGGCTTTCCAGAAAACTTGTCAGAATATAGCCGTGTGCACAGTCAACAGGCAAGTTTTTCAGAATGCAGTTCACTCAGCTCGAATTCAAGACCAAATCAGTTTTAACCCATGACTTCATCGGAACAGTTGATATAGATCTACATAAGGTGTTGCCGGAGGTAGTTTTGGATCCACTCAAAATCACGGATTCAGTTATCAAGAATATTCAGCAATCCGGGTTACTTGAGGCCGCTTCCATACCTATTTCGGTGCATTGCGTGGAGTTTTTAATATCTTGCATCAAGCATTACAATTCCGCTACACGAGAGATACGGTCAATAGATGGACGTGTCATATGCAGTCTCAAACCCCTTGATATCGAGTGAAGTCTAGATATTCCTCAACATTCGGATGGGATGGTCATTTCCATGAGATAGATAGCGCCAAGGATAGGATGGTGAAAGATGGTGAAGATAAATCAGCTCTCAAGGCTGAAATACAGCAGCTTCGCCAGTACATTTCTAGCCTTGTACACAATACAGGGGATGTTGTCACCGCGTTTCCACATATGTTAGAACCACCAGCAGAGCAGGGTCAGATTGATCTCTTGGTTGCATATGGTAAGCGATTGGAGGAATGGGAAGAGGAGTTTGTTGCTAGAGGCCGCCTTGTACTTACAGAATTGTATCAATTGCGGTATAATGCACGTGAGCTTCGTCTACGACTTCAAGATGAGGAACGTGATTTGGCCATTAGTAGACCCAGGGATGAGATTCTGATTGCCAACCTGGGAATGTCATTTGATTCAGTCACAGAGGCAGAAGATAAAGAAGAGGTCTACGTTTGGAGAACACAGTTGATCTTCAAGGCAGAGATAGAAGGAAAGATAGCATCTGAGGTGGCTGAGAGCAGAGAGCATGTTACTAGTGCACTCCGCTATATAAGAGACTTTGTGTCTCAATTACCATGTGTATATCAGCGTGTGGGTGGTGACTATGTTGAGCTTGCTGACATCCAGTTAGAGCTCCAAGCACTTATTCACGGTATTTTCAGTGGTGAGACCATTGGCTGTAAGATGAATCAGCTTACAGCCATGTCAACATTGTTTGATGAGGCAATCAGGAGAAAGGGTGAGTTCCAGTGTCAGATGACTAATGGAGAAGACATGCTGCACAGACATAGGATTCTTCGCCAGAGCTTCAGTTCCCCAGATGGAGATGCAGTCAATGACCTTGTAGATGGGTTAATTTCTCAAGATCAGGGCCAGTAGACTTCAGTTAAAGGTGTCCCACCTTTTCCAAGATAGACATTAGAGATAGGAGTTAAACTCGAGGCTTCTTTCCGAGTTAACTGGTTGTTACACATTGCATGCCATGTCTTTCTTGGAAATATCTACATATACTTGGAGATTAGATTAGATTTTTCAGTTGACTGATGATAGCATTCCAGTTGACTTGCTTTCAATAAGGACGTGCATGTTGCACCTTGTCCATTTAGATTAGATGTTTCAGTTAACTGATGATAGTTTCCCAGTTAACTGTATAGTTTCATTCAATTAGGGTTTAGGAATAAGATCTTGCATGCATTGCAAGACTTTAGTTGACTCAAGGTGATTTTAGGGTTGCCTACACCTTGAAGTCTATAAATAAGAGCTTTAAGCTCATTTGTAATTTAACTTTTGCTTGATAGCATACATGCTGCGCCTACCTTGCCTGTAGTATTGCTATTATTGTATCTGTTCAAAGAGTAATTGCTGTTTTAATAAATTGTTGCACCTACCTTGCCTTCATGTTATTGTTATGGTGTTTATTCGACCTTAGTTAAATGGGGTTGCTGGTTTGATCGTTATTGCATGCGTGTTGTGTCTATACAATTTACTGTCCCAGTTGCTTACCTTTTTTTTTTGTTGATTATAAGCCTATTCAGAAGAGCAAATAGTTGCGCCTGCCTTGCCTTCATGTTGCAAAACTGTACTCAAAGGTTATCGTATGATGTGTGTTATAGTAGACTCATTCAGCCAAGCAAATAGTTGCGCCTACCTTGCCTTCATGTTGTGAGCCCGCACCTGGAGTTTATCATACAATACATTCCTGCTCCATTTCCTCATGCTTTGTTTCTTGAGGAAATTGGATAGATATTAAAGAAGTTAGCTTAGTTGTAGTTACATGATCTGCGAAACTAGAAAATACTTAGCTGCAACATTCTAGGTTTTCTTAACCTTGTGCCTCTACCAACTGAGAACAAAAAGATAGGACATTACTTTAGTTTCTATTTCATGCATTCCAGCACAACGAGGGAGCTTCCCCTCCTAATTTGAAGAGCACTCATTACGTAGTGTGCATAGCTGTCCGTACAAACTCACACTCCAGAGGTGTTAGTTCTTACGCCAACACAATGCAATGCCCAATGCAAACTATGATGACTAATATTTCTGTATCAGATTACAATGATATTACAAAAGCTCAAAACTGATCGCCTCTTTTACACAAGACAACTTTACAATGCAAATTAAATGATGACTGAAAGATGCAAGAATATTATGCAAACAAAATCGAAGGAACCTGGACGCCTTGGTTGGAATGTCTGATTTTGCACAAATATGAATTTTTGCCTTCTCAAATCGTCCTTGTTGGACTTGTAAATGCAGCGCCTGAACTCTTCATAGATCAGTGATCCTTCAATATGCAATTTCTGATTTTTTATTTCACTCCCAATATGGAAATCGAACAAGCAAAATAGAAGAAGCCACCTCTGTTAGTGGAAACAGAAAATCGTCCTCCTCTAACCAGAATCGACCCCCTTACAATGCCTTTTTATGCAATTTCTGATTTTTTATTTGACTCTCAATATGGAAATCAAACAAACAAAATAGAAGAAGCCGCCTCTATTAATAGAAATAGAAAATCGTCCTCCTCTAACCAGAATCGACCCCCTTACAATGGCTCGTAAAATCGCCTAATGATTGAAATGCAAATGCTAACAAAACTGCTCCTCCTTCAATCTAGAATTTGATGAACAAGCCAGCAATAATGTCTCCAAATCGAATATCTCTATGTCACCAAAATTTGGCCAAAGGCCATGAAATCTTGCTCAATATGAGAGACTGAAATATCCTTCACTCCAATCTAGCTAGGGTTGATATTGCACAACCGAAACCGAAACCCTAGAGTCTTCAAACCCTCAAACAATGCAATCACACAACTCTTCACCAACAGGTATGTAGTAGAATAACTCAAGACATCATCAAATGGTTTGCATTGAGATCCTTATAAAGAATTGTCATTCACCTCCAAGAAGCTTCTAGAAAATAATATTATTTTATTCCAAGTGACTTTATGATTTAATATTTATTTTAGTGACTTTGTTAAATTAATTAAATATAAAGCTATCTTATAATTTTGCAATATTGAGATAACTTTACAAATAATAAATTTAATCAATATTCCCTTAATTCTCCATTTAGCCTTTGGGAATAAATAAGGCTAAATACTGTGCAGGCGTGGCTAGTGTGAAGGGGACATTACAGTCCTCCCTTCCCAAAATTGCTTGCCCTCAAGCAATTGCAAACTAGGATGCTATAGAATTTTATCACTCTCCCATGTGGCATCCTCGACGGGCAAGTCTCTCCATCTCACCAAATACTCCTTCACCACCCTATTCCTCAATCTCTTCTCCAAAGTATTTATGATCTCCTCAGGGACTAGGACCAAATGCCCATCTTCATCCAACGGTGGAAGTTCCAAAGAAGAAGTAACATGCTGCCTAAGTGCCTTCTTGAGGCATGAAACATGAAACACATTATGAATCTTGCTGTTCTCTGGTAGCTCCAACTCATATGCTACCTCTCCAACTCTCTTGATAATCCTGTAGGGTCCATAGAATCTGGGCTTAAGCTTCTCCACACCTATCTTCTTCAAGGATGATTGCCTATAGGGCTGCAAACGAAGGTAGACCAAGTCTAGCACCTCAAAGTTGCAATCAACCCTGTGTCTATTAGCATAGGTCTTTTGCTGATTTTGTGCCACCTATAAGTTGTCATTGAGTGCTCTCAAAATATCTTGACTCTTCTGGATCCAATCTTTGGCCTTAGGAGCCCTACTCTCCCCAAAAGCCAAATCCATAAATGATGATGCATCATAACCAACCATACAAGGTCTGAAAAGGAGACATCTTAATGGACATATGATAAGTGGTATTATAACAATACTCTCGCAAGTGCAACCACTTAACCCATGCCCTCTACTGTCCTGAAATGTAGTTGTGCAAGTACCCCTCAACCCACTTATTCACAATCTCTGTCAGGCCATCCATCTGAGGGTGATAATTCGTGCTTAGAGTCAACTTTGTACCTGCCAACCTAAATAGCTCCTACCAGAATGCAATCAATAACCTACTATCACTGTCACTGGCTGGCTATGAATCTAGGTAGCCCATGCAACCTGAAGATCTCTCTAAAGAACAACTCAACTACCTATGGTGCCTTGTACTCTATAGAAATAGCAAAGAAGTGGGCATACTTCCTCAACCGATCTAGCACCACAAAAATACAATCTCTCCCATGTACCTTTGGGTAGACCTATGATGAAGTCCATGGAAATGATTTCCCACTTCCACTCTGGAATGGGCAATGGCTGCAATAGACCAACTAGATGTGTATGGAATAGACCACCTGGAAGTCCATGGAAATGCTTTCCCACTCTCTATCATGTCTCAAAACATCCTCCTTGAGGCCCTTCCATGAGAACCTCTCTTTGACTCGCTTGCATGTTTTAAAATAGCACTGATGACTTGCTAGAGGAGTGTCATGTGAAGCCTACAGTATCCTCTCCTTCGACTTAGACTCTGGCACCAAATAGATCATGCCCTTGTAGAAAAAAAATCATCCACTACTCAGTACCTATCATCCTGGACTAGTTCATCCATCACCTCGCATGCAAATTTATTCTTGGAGTATTCAACTAGCAAGAGAGACTTCCAATTAGTAGAAATCTCTGAAAGTGAACAAGCGGCAGGTCTCCTAGAAAGGGCATCAACAACAACGTTCTTCTTCCCTTTCACATACTCAATATCAAATTCATAGGCTTGTATCTTACTGACCTATTTTTGTTGCCTCTCCTTCAAATCTTTCTGCTCCAAGAAATAGCTGAGACTATTGTGGTCGGTCCGCACCACAAATTTCCCTCCAACCAAGTATTGCCTGAACTTTGCCAATGCATGTATTATGGCAAGTATCTCCTTATCATATACGAAGTAGAGTCTCTCAGGCCCCTCTACTTGCAGCTCTCAAAAGCAATGGGGTGTCAATTGTGCATTAGGACCACTCCAATGCCTTAACTCGAAGCATCAAACTCAAGAACAAAAGGCTGGGTGAAGTTTGAAAGTCCTAGAACTGGGTAACTACTCTGTAATATCCCTTGTCTATTCTGATATGAAATACACCTCAAGGAATATTGTCAAATAGTTCACATACAATCTTTAGCTTGCTGCACCTGAGTTCTCAGTCTGATATATTCTTGAATAGTAGTGATAAAATGTTTCCAATACTTGTAAATCAACACTTCAATGCATACATTATCATCTAGATGCCTAAATGACTCCTTTTAAACAATTACAATGCACATATATGATTTTTCTAATTGGAAACATGCACCTACAACAACTATCATTTCATCAAACAGTTGGCATGAAAGCCAAGTTGTTGGTAAATGATGAACATTACAATGAATGTGAAACATGCAACTACATCTCCATTAAGCATATGCTATCTCCAAATACATCATGATATAATCATGCCAAGACTTAAATACATATCAAGATGCCAATTTCTTGGCTACAATATGCAAGCACCACAGTCCAAAATCTGATTTCAATATGCTTCTATATCAGCATGCTAAATCAACTATGATAATGCATATATTTCCCTTTTCAATGATGTTAGCTATGACAGAAAAGATGCAATGAAGAAATGATTTATCTAATACAATGACAATACATAGAGAACCTGAAATTTTTCTGATGAATAAATCAGATTGTAGCATAGTACTGTAGCGTGGCACTGTAGCGTTTACTATAGTGTGACACTGTAGCATTTACTGTAGCACAGCACTGTAGTGCGACACTGTAGCGTTTACTATAGTGACCAGCAATAAATACATTCCACAATGACTCCTCAATACTTGTAATCTGCAAATGAACTTGGCCCTTGGCCACAAATTAAGCACAAATAGAAAGGTTGAGATACCTTCCTCCAACTGCAATAATTCAAGTGATATTTCACACCCTCAAAATTGCCTTCCAATTGAGAGTTTTCGTTCTCAATGGCCAACTAAACAACTACAGAAACCCTAGGCTCCACAACTGAAACATCAAATATCAACAACAAATCTGGATGATGAGAATGAAGCCCATGATGTCTATTTATTCTTTTTCCTCAATAGGTCGGCCTCCTTCTAGAACTTTATTTTATTTGACTTTTTATGATATAATATTAATGTAAGTCACTTTATTAAATTAATTAAATATAAAGTTACCTCTTAATTTTAATTTATTTGATAACTTTATAATTAATTAACTTAATACTTTTTAATTAAAATAATCAACTAAGTTATCCATAAGATAAATTATTAATTGGACAACTTAATTAATTAAATTAATTAAATCATTTCTACCTCCAAAACGGGGACATTACAGTCCGCCCCTCCTAAAATTGCTTGTCCTCAAGCAATCCAATCACTCCACCTGGATCCCACAAGAAGAACCGCGTAATGTCCCTACTATCTCCAAACAAGCCTTGTAACATTAGCTCAAACTGAATCTGTCGAACCAACTCGATCCCATCATCAAGTGTTGCAGAAGTATAAGCCTCAAGAGGAAGCAAGCCAAGAGACTGACTACCCTTTCCGCCAAACTTGGTGCAAAATAAGCTATCCTCCAAAATGTCCATCACATGCGCTGCTAAACCGTGCATCTGGAATAAGTCATGTACATAAGGATCAAAAGTGAAGTCGTATGCACTTCTCACCATGTACACTCAGAAATCTCCTCTGTGAGGTCTGTTTGCAATCCCAATACACTGGAAGGATCACAAACGCTACTATCAATGTTCATCTCAAGACTGGAATCAAGAGAATGATCAACATCTGAATCATAAAGTGGATTGTCATATGACCAAGTAGCCTCAACCTCGAACAATGGATTGAAGATCATTTCATGCTTCTCTTGAATCACCTTCTTCCTTTCCTATCCACGTCTCGACAAGATGTGATAGAATGCAAGCCTCCATTTGTAATTCCCCTCAACACATGTTTCTTACCATCAACCTCAAATGACATCTCCATCTTAGGCACATTGAGGGTAAAGACTCCCAAATCTTGGAGCCATTTCATGCCCAAAACTATATCCATCTCACCCAAGTTGACCACATAGAAGTCAGAATGTAACTCGTAACTATTCAACATCAAAGTGAGATTAGTAATCCGCCTAGTGCATGCAAGGGTATATCCACCAGCAATTCAAACTCTGAATCCATCAAAATCCTCGATTTGAAGTCTGCACCTAGCTACAAAGTCCCCATTAATAAATTTATGTGTTGCACCAATATCCAGCATAGCAATGCAACGTTGTCCATCAACTGTCCCTCTGAATCTGAATGTAGTTTCATCCTGAACATTGGCTAGAAACGCCATGGGAGTAGATGTCTTCTCGTCCGGATCAATTCTTGAAGCAACCTGCTGGTCCACATCATCAGAATCGGAATCCTCAAAGTATGCCCACATGAAATGATTTGCCTTGCTCTTACCAACTAAATGCACCCTTCTTAGTAAAGTCTATCAAAGGTGCTCCCAATTGTGAAAACCCTCTCACAAAGCATTTGTAATAACTGCATAATCCAAAGACTCCATGTAGCTTAGTAAGAGTTCTAGGTGTATGCCAATCAAGTATCGCTTGAATCTTCTCCTGATGAATCTGTACGCTGTGTGCATTGATCACATGCCCAAATACAAAATCTCCCTAAGGCCAAACTCACACTTAAAAGCCTTAGCATATAATGACTACTCCTCTAGGATGGTGAAAATCTCATGAAGCTATCTCAAATGCTCCTCCGAGGTCTTGCTATAAATGAGAAAGTCATCGAAGAATACCAAGAGGAATTTACACAACTGCTTCTTGAAGATGCGGTTCATGCATGATTGAAATGTAGCAGGTGCGTTTGTCAAACCAAACGAAATGACCAAAAAATATTAATGTCCATAGTGGCATCAAAATGCAGTTTTATGTATATCTTTCTCTCTGACTCTGATTCGATGGTACCCTGAGTGAAGGTCAATCTTGGAAAAGTAGACTGCACCATGTAACTCATCCAATAGCTCATCAATCTTGGGTATTGGGTGCTTGTTCTTATTTTTTTTCTTGTTGATAGCTCTGTATTGGGTATTGGGTGCCTGTTCTTAATGGTTTTCTTCTTGACAGCTCTGTAATCAATGCACATTCTCATTGTCTCATCCTTCTTCACCAGGACCATAGAAGAAGCAAAAGGACTAGAGCTCGGTCTAATATGTCTCATCTCAAGCAATTCCTTGATTGCTTTCTCAATCTCATCCTTAAATTTCTTAGGATGACAATAGGGGGTGGTGATGATTGGTCTGGTCCCCTCCTCCAACTCAATGGTATGCTCAAAACCTCTATCTGGTGGCCTCCTTAAAGGTATCTCTCCAAAAACCTTATCATGCTTCCCCAAGAGCTCTTGAATGTCAATGTGATATGGCTGATCCAAACTAGGGGTCTCCTTAGTGGTGATCAAACACTTTGCTGCCCATGCTATACCACCATGCCGAAAGATGCTCTCCATGCATTTAGCTGACACAACCTTTGGTTGCCCAGTAGTCATACCTCTAAGCACAACTCTTCTGCCATCTACTGCTTTGAATTTGAGTTCCATAGTCTAGAAGTTTTGTGAATATTTCCCCAATGAATGGATGCACTGAATATCAAGGATAGCATTTGTGTCACCTAAGTCCACATAGAAATCATCAGTGACTGTGTAATTGTCCAATGTGATAGGCAATTGTTGAATCCTCCTGGTGCATGACATGTTATATCCATCCACCACTATCACATTAAAACCCTCAAAATCTTTTGCTGGCAACCCCTACTTCGCCACTATGGTTGCATCAATGAAGTTGTGGGTGGGCCCACTATCAATCAAAATGGTGATGTGTTGCCGCTATAAAGATCCCCTAACTCTGAAGGAATTGAATCTCGGTGTGCCTGATAGGGTAGCAACAATGCTACTCTTGCCCTCATCCTGGGGTTGCTCCTCATTTGAGCTGTTGTCCTCATCATTCTATGGCTGCCCCTCATCATCATTATCTTCACTTTCTGATCTGACCTCAATGAAGTGAACCTTACCTTTTCCAAGGCAACGGTGTTTCGGCTCCCAATGTTCTCTGCAATGATAGCATATTTGCTTCTTTCTACACTCTATGCGATCCTCTTCTTCTTCTATGCTCCTCTTGGGTCGTTCCTTATGAATAGGATTCTTGCCCTTATCCTTGTGTGAGGAAGAGCTGTGAGATGGATATTTTTTCTTCTGATTGCTTGAGAACTTTCTCTTTTGATTGCTAGACTCCATGTCATTAGCCTTCTTAATTGCCTCCTGTAATGAAGTAGGATTGAGATCCTTAACCCAACCTCTCAAGGTATCCATCAAACCATCCATGAATAGGACCAACAACCTTCTCTCTGAGATATCAGTCACTAGAACAACCAACCTTTGGAAATCAACAATATAAGTGTCCAATGACTCCCATTCTTTCAACTGAGCTAACTCCTTGAAGTGGAGTTCAGGATCCTTGACATCAAATCTCTCAATCAACCTCTCAGTGAATTCTGCATAGGAGGTTATCTGATCATGGCCCATTGTAACTAAACCATGATGCAAGCATTCATGTGCAACTCCATCCAAATGTACAGTAGTATATTTGATTGCTTCATCCTCGAGCATAGGATTAAGCTGAAAATAAGTATCAACCTTTTGCACCTAAGCTCGTGCTGATGTCTTCCCAGATCCATCAAAATAAAGCAAACTCAATATGCCTACCTTCCTCTTGAGTTCATTGTATTGCTCTCGGTTACCCCTGTTGGGTCTGTGTCTCATTGTCAACCCTAGACTAGCATTAAGCCAATCCTATCTAAGTTGCTCTTGCAGCTCGATCATTGAGAGCTCATTATCTTCTTGTGGCTCTTCCCTATTTGGGAAGATTGGCATCATGGGTCTTGACCTTGTTTGTATAGTCCTATGGTTAGGAGTCCTGTTGTTGACTGAATTATCTCCTTGACCATTTTTTCCCCCATTCATATTATTAATGGTTAGGAGTCCTGTTGTTGACTGAATTATCTCCTTGACCATTTTTTCCCCCATTCATATTATTATTATTATTGATCGTATTTCTTATCAACATATCCATCATTTGTGCTAAGTGCCGATTTGTTGCTCTTTGCTCTTCTACATGTGCTCTGATGAGTGCATCACCTGATAGCTCTTCTCTTCTTGGTTCTTCTCTACTTGGACTGCCATTTCTCGTCACCCATTGTGCTAGCTGTGTCCTCTTCAATATTTTTCTGCCTTGCTGCTATTGCAGCTGATAAAGTATCCTGCACTGGATAGGATTGAGGCCACTGAAAATTATGTTCTTTCTTTTCTTCTCTTTCCACATACCTCTTATGTCTATCATTCATGAACCCCTACAAGCTAGCAGGAACAATAGCTCTAATACCACTGTAAGAAGCCTTGTCAAATTTGCCCTTAGATGACTGACTTTGTTTATAGGAATTTTGTCAAACAGTTTGCTTGCAAACCATTCAACTGCTGTACATGAATTCTTTTTGTGTTTTTTTTAATATGATATGACAATGCAGTTGTTTAAAGGCTTCTAAAATGCAATATTCAATAACTAACATAGAAATGCAACTACAACCTTAACTTAGACTCCTAATGCAATAATAGAACTTATGCAAACATGCTGCTACAGAAAATGAACATTTTGTCGAATACTTGAGATGCAAAACAGCTCCAGTATATTCATAAATTTCTGTTTACAATCAAGGAGCATCTACAACTAGCCACCCTTATGAAGAAATGATTACAATGTCCGAATGGAGCTTACAATCCAATGCCCAATGCAAACTATGATGACTAATATTTCTGTATCAGATTACAATGATATTACAAAAGCTCAAAACTGATCGCCTCTTTTACACAAGACGACTTTACAATGCAAATTAAATGATGACTGAAAGATGCAAGAATATTATGCAAACAAAATCGAAGGAACCTGGACGCCCTGGCTGGAATGTCTGATTTTGCACAAATATGATTCAGTGCCTTCTCAAATCGTCCCTGCTGGACTTGCAAATGCAGCGCCTGAACTCCTCATAGATCAGTGATCCTTCAATATGCAATTCTGATTTTTTTTTGACTGCCAATATGGAAATTGAACAAGCAAAATAGAAGAAGCCGCCTCTGTTAATAGAAACAGCAAATCGTCCTCCTCTAACCAGAATCAGCCCCCTTACAATGCCTCATAAAATCGCTTCATGATTGAAATGCAAATGCTAACAAAATTGCTCTTTCAATCTGGAATTCGATGAATAAGCCAACAATAATGTCTCCAAATCGAATATCTCTATGTGACTAAAATTTGGCCAAAGGCCATGAAATTTTGCTCAATATGAGGGACTGAAATATCCCTCGCTCCAATCTAGCTAGGGTTGATATTGCACAACCGAAACTGACACCCTAGAGTCTTCAAACCCTCGAGCAATGCAAGCACGCAGCTCTTCACCAACATGTATGTAGTACAATAACTCAAGACATGATCAAATGGCTTGTATTGAGCTCCTTATAAAGAATTTTCATTCACTTCCAAAAAGCTTCTAGAAAATATTATTATTTTATTCCAAGTGACTTTATGATTTAATATTTATTTTAGTCACTTTAATAAATTAATTAAATATAAAGCTATCTTATAATTTTGTAATATTGAGATAATTTTACAAATAATTAATTATTTGTAAAATTATCAATATTCCCTTAATTCTCCATTTAGCTTGTGGGAATAAATAAGGCTAAATACTCTAGAAGCATGGCTAGTGTGAAGGGGACATTACAAAGTAAAACTTGGGAAGAGCACCTAAGACATATAGACGAAGCGTTGGGAATACTTCAGCAACATTCACTATTTTCCAAACTATCCAAGTGTGAGTTCAGAGAGGAAGAAATTTTGTACCCAGGGCACAAAATCGGTGCTCAAGGAGTAAGTGTAGATGAAGAGACGATTGAGGCCATAAGGAGTTGGCCAAAACTTAAAACCTTAACACACCTCAGGGGTTTCTTGGGACTTTGCAGCTATTATTGGAGATTTTTCAAAGACTTCTCAAAATTGACCAATCCCCTAGCTGATTTGACCAAGAAAGGAGGATTCACTTGGAATGAAGAAGCACAAGCAGCCTTTGAAAGACTCAAAGAGGTGATGATTTCATGTCCCGTTTTGGCAATACCAGATTTTTCTTCACCTTTTGAATTATATTATGATGCTTCGGGGGAAGGCATTGGGGCAGTATTGATGCAAAACAAGCACCCCATAGCCTTCAAGAGCAGAAAACTCAAAGAAATAGAAAGAACATATTCCGTCTATGACAAATAAATGCTAGCAAGCATGCATGCCCTAGCAAAAATCAGACAATACCTAATATGTGGGAGATTTGTAGCAAAGATTCATCATAATAGTTTGAGATTCTTTCTAAACCAAAAGGACTTAAATGATAGACAACAAAAATGGTTAAGCAAATAACAAGCATATGATTTTGATATTGAGTACATTAAGGGCAAAAACAATGTGGTAGTTGATGCCTTATTAGGAAGGCCTCACCTTGGTAGGATGACAACAGTATCCATGGAATGGAAGACTTCCATACTTACAGAATATGCTAAGGATGCATTCTCAAATGACATAATAGAAGGAAAGGTACAAGATGAAAGATACCGAGTTATTGATGATCTCATTCTTTACAAGAACAAGATATACGTCACTCCATGGTCAAAGTCAAAGAAATAAATTTTGAAAGAATACCATGACAACCCATCATCCGGACATCAAGGATACTACAAGACTTACAAACAAATCAGGGAAAGATTCTCTTGGAAGGGCCTCAAAGGAGATTTACTAAAACATATTAGGGAATGCATGGTGTGCCAGAGAAATAAAGAGGAACATACATGTCTAGCAGGATTTTCCAACCCTTGCCTATACCCAATTAGAAGTGGGAAACCATTTCTATGGACTTCATAACAGGATTATCTAAGGTACAAGGCAAAGACTGTGTAATGTCCCCTAATTGGGAATTCCCTAAATTTGCCCTAAATCCTTAATTTCTAAATGAACAAATGGGTTAGAGAGCACCTTACATCTGATTGAAGACCTACACACAAATGAGAAACCATTTACCACAATCACATTGATTAGAAGATTATAACCATTTACCACAATAATACAAATTAGTTGATTATCATAATTAAATATTAGTAAACTCAAGGCCAAATTAATAATCCAATCACAAACCATTTAATATCCTTGGAGGGCTCAACCATAGGAGAGCATGGGAGAACGCGACTTGATGGGGTGCCTAGGACCCTCTAGGCTCAAGAGTGGATATACCATCCCCGTTGGCCTCATGTGGCACATGCCATCCATATGAGGTGGCCTACCTAGGAGGCGTCCCCTTTCCGTTATCCACTCATCTTACGAACCATTTCCCTCTCTCTATGGTTTGACCTCTTGTGCTAATTCACTATGATGGAGGGGTGAGATTACAACGGGTGCCTTAAAAATGCCATCTCTCCTACACCAAAGGCGTTGTACCATTGGAACCCCATTGGTACCCCCTTGGCCCCCTTGGGACTACTTGGTGCCCCATCTTGAGGTGGCGTACCTAGGAGAGTGCCCCATCGTTGTTCCCCTCTTGTAATCTCAACCTTCTCTATCACGGCTAAAACATTTAAGACATATGACCAACAAATATTAATCATATTTATTGATATAAGGAGGCAGTCATAACAACAATGTATCATTAGTAAATTGTGTTGAGAAGTAGTGCCTCAAATTACTGGCCTATATCAGTGATCGAGCATCGGCATGTCGGTGGTCGCATGTTAAGTTGGTTGATCTTTAGACGTGTTACTTAGTCTGCTTTGGAGTATCAGTTGTTTGGTGGATCGACGATCGGAGTTCGTTCATTTAATATGTTGCAAAGTCTCCGACATCCCTAACCTCCGATAGCTTTGATGGTGCCTTGGTTGATAGTCGAATATCGAAGATGTCCAGGGTTTGAGTGGTATGTCTGGCAATGTTTGCTTGGCGCTCGATCCTCCGATGCTCTGATAACTCTGACACTTCGATGAGCCGATAATAATGAAGAGTCAAGGTGACTTGGCGATGGTGTTAGCTCGAAGACCAAAGGTCAACGTGTTGGCACATAGTCTTTTGTGGGCGGTTGTATTTAAACCCGAACCGGTTCACCTTCTCAGTGCATGTGGGATCTTCTTTTATCGGTGGGAGATGAATTAGTGTCCCTCTGATATGGCGATGGTTGATTTGGTGAACCCGAATGGTACGATAGTCAAAAGTAGTGGACGAGTGATGTGTCGACACGTGGCACACATTCATTTGTTGATTTTACATCGCTGTTGTGAATCAACAATCATTGGACCGAAAGTTGTATTTCTTGATAGAGATATATTTGCATTAAATGCATGATCTGTCTTGGGATTGATAGAGAGAAAATATGGTAATATTCTCTGTAACCGAATTAATTGCAAGGCAGCTTGAATTAATTCCCAGGTAGCTTGATGCATGCTTGACGGTGGTTATGTGGTTATATATATATATATATTATATGCGTTTTCTGCATTGAAAAAGTGTGAAGGTGTGTGTGTGTGAGGTGATCAGGTTGATGTCGCTGTGTGAAACTGAGAATTGATGTTGTGAAGGATCGATCTATAACTTTATTGTGAACCATTGTTTACTGATAATAAAGTGATCTTTTCTTGGTGGTGGGTTTTTCTCCTGTAAGGGTTTTCCCACGTTAAATTTGGTGTCTATTATGTGCCTGTGTATTTGTCTATTGACTCTATTCTATAATTTCTTGTTAAAAGTGCATCTTAATGTTCTGTAAATGAAATTGAAAGCCACTTTTGCATTAATTCCTCTCTGAATTAGCATTAGGAAAGTTGTTCCGTGCTCTTGCTTTCCTTACAATTTGAATATCTAATTAAATAATCACAATCACTTATATTATATAAAATTATGCTGCACCATATAACTATAAATCAGATCTCATACCACCAACTTAGCAAATTGGTCTGCTCCACATATGCTAAATACTTGATTATTTTTAGCCTAGAAGATGCTAACCTCTATTCCTTTTATTTGATTTACATTTGTAGATGATCGCTGACTTAATGTGCAGATGCTATTGATTTCCAGACTTAGTTAATTTTCTCTCCCATCAATGAGCTTCTTCCTTGAGATGTTTCACCTTTTATACCCATGATGGGTGAATGGTTATGTCTTTTCATTAAAGGCATGTCTCTTTGTTTGATTTCTATGCCCCTTCTTTAGAGGCATGTCTCTTTTCTTGATTTCTTAGCCAATCGCAACTATCTATTTAAAGGATAATTAATTTTTATTAATATTATCCTTTAATAGTTCAATTCCTTTTATTACTTCTAAGTTCTCCCTGCTGTTGTTTGTGAGGGACGATCTGCATCTAACTGCTGTCATAATGCCATGTTTCATTCCTTAACTCTCTATCTCATCGATTAATAGTTTTCCATGCTTGAACGAATGGGTTATGAATGACGATTTGGTCTTGTCAACCCGTATTTAGGATTGCATTTTGCAGGGGCATGACAGATTGAATCTATGTGGTGGTAGATCATCTAACCAAATATGCACACTTCATGGCCATATTGACGAATTTTAGAGCCCCACAAGTGACAAAAGTTTTCTTTAAAGAAGTTTTTAGATTACATGGTATGCCTCAAAACATTGTGAGTGATCAAGATAGTCGCTTCCTTAGCCTATTTTGGCAGGAACTATTCAAATCAGCTAGAACAAAATTAACCCCTAGAACTAGTTATCATCCGCAAACAGATGGGTAGACAAAGATTGTAAATTAATGGTTAGAGGGGTATTTAAGGAACTACATCACCGGGCAACAAAATGCATGGATTAAATGGCTACATTTGGGAGAGTATTGCTACAAAACCACCCACCATATGTCTATAGGGATGAGCCTTTCCAAGCACTAAATGGATATTCAACATCTTTTGGATTTGAATATACTTAAGAACAACATAGATCAAGCACAAAACCAACAGAAAGTGTATGTGGATAGAAAGAGGACCGAACGGACATTCGAGATAGGGGACTTGGTCTTCTTAAGGTTGCAATCATATAAATAGTCATCAATCAAGATAAGTGGGGCCGAGAAACTTAAGTCTTGATTTATGGGCCATGCAAAATTTTGAGGAAAATAGGAGAAGTTGCTTACGAGTTGGAGGTGCCCGCAAATAGTAGAATTCACAACGTGTTCCACATATCTCACCTCAAGAAGGTATTAGGGCAACACATTTCCCCATGTTTGGAATTTCCACCATTGGATGATGAGGGAAAGTTGATTTAGAGCCAAAAATCATTCTAAATATGCGAATGAAGAGATTAAGGAACAAGACTATTCTTGAATATTTGGTTAAATGGAAGGGACTACCCGAAGAGGATGCCACTTGGGAAGGAGCCGAGATCTTTGATCATCCCAATTTAAAATTGCTTGAGGACAAGCAATATCAGGAAGGGTGGATTGTCATGCTTCCGCGAGGAAACAAGGAAATAAATCATTGTCATGCCTTGTGGAAGAACAAGTATAATATTCTTGACCTTCACATGTGTTGTACCCAAAATATTTTTTTTGGCATTTTGCTTAAATTGATCTAAATCATGTAAAAATGTTGTCAAAAGTATGTTTTGGGTCAAACCAAACGTAGGGTTTTGTGGGTTTATGTCAAGGAAGACACTTGCAAAATTATGAAAATTTGAAAATTAGGGTTTCAAACCCCTATTTTTAGGAAAACCCTAAAAAATAGGACCTTTCCAAAAATAATTGAAAATGATTTTGATAGGATAATTTGGCTTCAAGACACTGGTCAAGTCAAAATCATCAAAAAGTATGTTTTACTCTAGTGGGTCTATTTTCATTTTTCAGGAAGAAAGTTGGGACCTCCGCAGCCATAAATGGTAGAATGACCAGTACTAGGTGGTGAAATCTAAGCTTCAAAAGCTTTGACGATGAATCCATGGCGAAAATGCTCGAAAAGATGCTTTGCGACGAAGGGGATTTTCAAAAGTGAAAAATGCTAAAAATTGGTAGTTTGGAAAATGAATGCCTTGCTACCAAGGAGGCTGTGTAGTTGAATGCCTTAGTCATTTTTCCAAACACCCATACACGCAGCATGATGAAGGTGATTGCAAGGATGCACACATCTATATCGTCAATAGCAATGCTCAAGACAGTCACGATGCATGGCGAACATGAAGCATGAAGAGAAAGATTTTCAATGAAAATGATGAAAAATGAAAAAAGAGCCCCTGCTAACTAGGGGCACCCATAAGTTCAAGAGGTCAAAGGCAGTCATCAAGTCTTGCCAAGATAGTCATCTCCTTCGTAATTTTGTTGGCTTTCCAACGCGTCGTCAAGCAAGATCATCTGATCCAACAGTCACTGACAAACTAAAGCTGAAACAAGGGGTGTTGAAGACACAAATTAATAGAGAATTAGTGCATAACAAGGTAGAGAATCTAAGCCACCTGATGAAGCTTTCATCAATTGCTTTCTACAAAACATCTGTTCAAGTCCCTCTCAGCTTCTCAATTAATTTGGTTGCACGTTTCAGGACCTATCACACAATCAAAATTAGAGATCAATCAGGAGACACCTAAAGGTGAAAAATGAATGAAGAACATGGAGAAATTGGCTAAGTGTTAAGGAAAATCTCCCCTGCTGAAGAAAGGCACCCATCTTTTTGGGCAGTCAGATGCTATCTGCAAGCTTAGGTGATTGCAAGGATGCACACGTCTATATCATCAATAGAAATGGTCAAGACAATCACGATGCATGGCGAACATGAAGCATGAAGAGATAAAGATTTTCAATGAAAAAGATGAAAAATGAAAAAAGAGCCCTTGCTGACTAGGGGCACCCATAAGTTCAAGAGATCAAAGGCAGTGATCAAGTCTTGCCAAGATAGTCATCTCCTTCGTAATTTTGTTGTCTTTCCAACGCATCGTCAAGCAAGATCATCTGATCCAACAGTCACCGACAAATGGAAGCTGAAACAAGGGGAGTTGAAGACACAAATCAATAGAGAATTAGTGCATAACAAGGTAGAGAATCTAAGCCACCTGATGAAGCTTTCATCAATTGCTTTCTAAAAAACATCTGTTCAGGTCCCTCTCAGCTTCTCAATCAATTTGGTTGCACGTTTTTAGGACCTATCACAAAATCAAAATCAGAGATCAATTAGGAGACACCTAAAGGTGAAAAATGAATGAAGAACATGGAGAAATTAGCTAAGTGTTAAGGAAAATCTCCCCTGCTGAAGAAAGGCACCCATCTTTTTGGGCAGTCAGATGCTATTTGCAAGCTTAGGGACCTCCAACACGACCTTCTTCGTTTTGATCAATCCCAACAACAACATTGTCAGTGAAGACAATAGACAAATCGGTCACCTAACAACATAGATCAAGCTGGGATCATTCTTTAAGGTCTATAACATGAAAATCATGAGTGCAAAAGCCAAAGGCGACCCTGTTGAAGAAAGGCGCCCATGATTTTGAAGGACTCAAATTGACTTTCAAGATCTGTGAAACCAATCATCCTTTCCAGGATTGAGCTAGTTATCCACCCCATGTTTCAGCAAGATCATCAGACTCATCAGTTAGCAGTGATCTCAGATTAGAGAATGGAGGATCAAAATAATAAAATTGAAGAACAGTCAAGAAATTGACTAACTCTGAGGACAAAGGCATCCCTGCTGAAGAAAGGCGCCCTTGATTTGAAGGCATCAGATTCAGTCTTTGAGATTTGCAGCTCCCAGGCACACTTGATTAGGTCTGTCTTATCTTAGTAGTGAATCTATCAACAACAACTTAAGATCAACAGAGCAACCTGAAACGAAGATCCAATAGAGGCACTTCAGCATGAAAAAAGTGTTCAACACTCAAAAAGGATGCCTAAAAGGTCAAAGCAAGATCTGTTGACTTGAGTTAGATATTTTGAAGGCTTCTCATGTCTAAACGTCCCACAATCAGTGGAAATTAGGATTGGGAACTCCAAATCAGGCATATTAACTCCCCAATTAGGGTTTGGATGCCTAATTGATGCTTGCAACTCCAAATTGACATATCAAAGCATCTAGGCATCCATTCTTCATTATTTCTTTGCAGGTTGAGAAGCCAAGAACAATATTTTCTTCTCCAAGATGTCTTTTCAAGATCTGACAGAGGGGTTTTCATCATTCTTCATATTTTGGAAGATTAGTTGCACAAAGGGACAGTGTATCACAGGTTGCATCTACAGGCATAATTTTCCAACAAATCCAAAGAGACAATTGATAACTTCCAAACTTCTTGTCTTTTTCCTCTTTTCTTGTCTTAGATATTCTTGCATGTCCAAGAAAACAATAGATAATCATAGATCTGACCAACTCGGTATGATTAGCAAAGATTTTTCAACAAAACCCACATGTTAGATTTTTCCAGAAAAAGTAGCCATGTTGCCCATATTTTTTTAGGGTTTTGGAAAAAGTCATAATTTTGAAAAACAGACAAATTGGGTTTGTTCAACTCTGAAGCACTAACAAAACCCATGTGTTGGATTTTTTCGAGAAAAATCATTTTTTGGTGCCTCACTGCCTTTGCTGCCAAAGGGCTCTTGCATGTCATAGAAGAATTCATTTCTTCGAACTACTGACGATCTAGGTTTTTTTAGAAAATTATTCTCAACAAAACCCACTTCTCAGAATTTTTTGTAAAAGGTTGCCCTAACAAGGATATTTTTAGTAGTTCCGGAAAAAGTTGTCCGAACAGTGTCGTTTGCACAATCAATCTTCAAGGTTTTCAGAATGCAGCTCTCCCAAGACGAATACAAAACCAAAATGGTCTTATCCCATGACTTTCTAAAAACAACTAACACTGATTTGCGTTGGGCACACCTAGAGGTCAATTTGGATAGATTGACAAGCATAGACACAAGTCCATAGGTTCCATAATGGTTTCACCTCATATATTTGATAGTCTTCCAAGTCTATTTTAGAGGATTGATACCGTTGGAATTTTACATGTGCAGTGAGTTCATGTGCATTTGTCACGATTGGAGTGTTTGCAGTCAAACTTCGCGATTTCATCATACAACACTCTTCCATTGAGAAAGATCAAGGAAAACATCAAAAAACATAAAGCTGCAAAAGAAAATGGAAGGTAGTCTTTCCCTATACAGAGCCACCACCGGTTAATACTACACTACCGTCCACGTCAAAGTGGAAACACGCATAGAAAGACAAGGAGTAATCCTTCTAAGGGAAACAAAATGAAGGAGATACATACATTAAGTTGTTGACGCTGATAGTTGAGGCACATGATGATCTCTATATAAAGAAGTCAACGATTGGTTGGGAGAATTGTTGACTAGAATTGATGAGGTGTAAAGCACCCTACAAGGATGTCCTACCCTCCAAAATAACATTAATGGTGACAAGAGTTATCTTGATGTTATTAGAAGTATTGTCATTGATGTCAAATGAAGAACATAGTATGATGTATGGCTCAGTTTGAAGAACATAGTATGTCAAATGAAGAAATGCAGATCAGATCAATGCAACACTCAAAATTGATCAAATTCTGATCAATGTCTTAAATAAGGACAAATCATCAAATATGAATAATGTCCTAATCATCAAATTAAAGAAAAAATAAATATATGGCTGATTGAGACGTAAAACATGTTTAGCTTCTAAAATCTTAAAGGGAGATTCGAAATAAACTCTGTAAAGTTAGGTTTAAAGAATAATAAACAAATTGTATTAAAAGGAAGATTCGATTCTGAAAAGACGTGTTTTCATGAACAAATGTTGAAGACAAGATGTGAGCAGATGCTAAAGACTTGCGAATTTGAAAGGACGCATTTTTTTAAGAACATGGCTTTTAATTAAGTGATTAACTAAAAAACCGTATTTGTCTCAAGAGGCGTGTTTTTCAGAAACAATCAAGTGCAAGCCTTGAAAGGATGTGGTCTCACAATTAAAAGATACACTTCTTTCTAAAGGACGTGTTTTCAAAAGTCACCACATTTCTCAAAGGACGTATTCCTTGATAACCTATAGGTGCGGCTGCAAGATAATTAAGGAGAGAATTTGTTAGAAGTTTTAAAAATCTGAAAAGATAAATTAAGACTAATAACACACAAAAATGAAGAGGTGCGATTAGACAAGAGTTGTGTTCTCTCTCCAAGGGATGCAAACTTTGATCAAAATATATATTTGACATTCATTTCAAATATGGGAGTTGTGGTTGTGAAGATTACAAGCAGTTCATATCAAAAAACCCATCTTCTTGTGTGGGCTTAGGGTGAGATTATTCATCACAAAAGTAGATTGGAGGATTGGGAGAGTGCAAATCTGATTGAAGGCAGTCATCTTACATCCATCAAGTCAAGGTTGGTGCCTTGCACATTAGGGGTTGATGCTCCTTGTAGATTAGGTGCCTACTAAACAAGTTTAAGGGGCTGGTGCTCCTTGTAGGTTTGAACCTACTAAACAATTCATTAAATATTCAAGTAGGTTAGCACTTAATCACTTTTGTAAAATCATTTAAACATTTCTACATCAATTGAAGTCAACTTGATAGCATTGTTTCATATTAAGAAGTTGATGATGTGTTAAAGTTTAAAAGTTAATAAAAGTTGAAAAGTAAAAGTGTGTCTTGATTTACTGATTCACCCCCCCCCCTCTCAGTAAATCTTAGTGCTCTTCAGAGGCCTCATTCCAAGTTAACTCCATGTCCCATTGATCATGCATGTCAGATCCCACCAATTATGGATGTCTATTTCTAGATCTCCACTAATTGTGGATCTCTATTTTGGAGGCACATTTTGTAATTTAAGTACACTTGTAGTTTAGTTTCAGTCAACTGAAGTAGATTTCTAGTTGACTCTTTGTTTAGTTTCAGTTAACTGAAGTAGGTTTCCAGTTAACTGCTTGCTCACCTATTTTTAGACATAGGAATAATTCTTGTTGATTGGTAAGAATTGATTGTTAACTCAAGGAGATTTTAGGGCTGCCTACTCCTTTGAGTTTCTATAAATAAGAGCCTTGGCCTCATTATTTGTTAACTTTTATTCACTACACAAATTGCTACGCCATTGTGCCAACAAGCTTGCAAGTCTATATTTGCTCACTCTTGGATGAGATTTATTTGGTTTGATCGCAATTGTGTATGATTTCGTACCTTTTCTGTCCCAAATCTTTTTAATTCGTCGGGAAAGCTTGAAGAAGGAAATCAAAAGGCACATGCAATTTGATCTAAAGATTCTTGTTCTTTTAACATCTTGTTCTTTTAACGTCTTGTTCTTATAACTTATTGTTTCAATCTCCTCCTTGGACAGGGGTTCCTCCTCCTTGGATATTTTGATGTTAATAGTTATCATTTGATGTTGTGTAATGAGTTGTCTTTCAGCCTACACTTTGGACAGGTGTCATCACCTCCTCGGGAATCCTATTAGCCAGTTCATCATAATTTTTTGTTTCTAGTGATTTGTTTCCCAGCCTATACCTCAGACAGGGGTTCCTCCTCCTTGGCAAGTTTGAGATCCATCTTACTGTAAAGAGTGATTGCTTGCATAAAGCCTTATTTCAGCATTGATCTGAGAGTTCAGAGGCTCAAACTCATTTTAGCGAGACAGTCGACACAAGTAATCCAACCATCCATTCCCGCTCCTATGGCCTCATGCTCTGTTTATCTTGAGGAGATAGGATAGATTAAAAGCTAGTTTAGTTGTAGTTAAGATTTGAAAAAACCAAAGAAAACCTTAGCTGCAACACACTATGTTTATGCACCTTTCTGTCCTGCCACTGAGTAAAAAAGATAGGAACCTTAGTTTACTATACTTTTTATGCAAAAAATCAGCAAAGAGGGATCTTCCTCTCTATAATTTGAAGAGCAGTTACTAAAACACTTGCAATAGTTGTCTGTTTCCAATAAGCACTCTAGAGGTGCTAATTGAAACACCAACAACATGAGAATTGTGGCATAACGAATAGGACAATTTCCTTAAATTAATGGGGATTAAATATAATGCAATAGTAAACGGTAGAGACAACAACTATTATAACCAAGAGAGGCCGACAATCCTTGGCAAGAAATAATACAAATTAAATAAGCAATAATTGGTAATTGTTAAGAGAAATGATTAGAATGATTAGTTCTGACACTAAGCTAATCCCAAAATTCATGACCATTTGAATGGTCACTCCAATCCAAAAGACATGTCTCGTGTGGATGGGACACAAAGCATATAAAAGGGCAATCAAGAAGGAAGAGATGAGCATCAAACAAACTATTGTATCTGCATTTTGTGGCTATAATACTAACATAGTTGCATAGATAGTGGTATGCTACTTAATGTATATATTTGAATATGTCAAGTCCATGTATTTCCTATAGAACCCCATAGGAGTTGTATTTCATATTGCATTAAAAATCTAAATTATTAATGCCTCTGTAATTCGTTCATGGGAAGAAGAGTTGGAAGTACATGAAGGGGGGGAGAGATTCCTTGCTAAGTAGACAAGGGGGTTGACTATCCATCCCTTGGACTTAGAAGTAGGAAAGATTCCTAGAACCCTATTGAAGTTCCTTCTCTAATATTCTCTAATGATTGATTATCAATATATATATGTCAAATAATGTAGTAGATGTAACAATACAAATGATCAATTAATTATATTATATTATGAATTGTTGGCTAACATTATTGCAGGGTTAAACTAGAGTCTATCAGAAGTTGTAATTGAAAAAAATGTCTCTTACTTGGAAATTGTGATTTTAGGGCAGAATTCTAAGTATACCAAATTGGGGACATTACATTTTATGTCCATTTGATAGAATTTCCTACCAAACTGTGATGCCATGGCTAGAACTAGACAGTTGCTACTCATCTTTGTTGTAGGAGCAAAGGTCTCCTCATAGTCAATACCTTTGCTTTGGAAGAACCCTTTAGCAACCAATCGAGTTTAGTATTTGTCAAGTGTACCATCATCTTTGTACTTGACTTTGTACACCCATTTGTAGCTAATGGGTTTCTTCCTATTGGAAAAATATTGTCATTGATGTCAAAGGGTATGTCAATGGTGAATTTATTAGATGACAGATTGTGCCAAATTTATGGCACTATTACATTGGGCAAGAAGTTAGTTACTTTTCTATACATGGGCTGATCCATGTCTAGCACCCAAATTGGAGGAATTGTTAAAAGAAATAAAAAAGAATACTATAAAATTTTGGAAGACCCTCTAATGGTGCCATCCCAAACTTGGGGTAATTTAAATTAAAAATAAATGAGTTTTTGGGCCTCCCAAAGATGGACGGCCCCCTTGATATGAGCACCCGTCTTGGGCAAGAAATTTAAAATAA
Source organism: Sequoiadendron giganteum (assembly GCA_007115665.2). Lineage (NCBI taxonomy): Eukaryota > Viridiplantae > Streptophyta > Pinopsida > Cupressales > Cupressaceae > Sequoiadendron > Sequoiadendron giganteum. Next base: position 677,339,622 of record CM021101.1, on the reverse strand, counting down.
ATAAAATAAACTTTTTGTTGATGTGGCTGACCCTCTTGGAGGAGCCGCCTCCCTTGAGTGAAGGGGCATTTTGGAAAGTATAAATAAAGGATTGAGAGGAGTTAACAACTTAAAGTCAATCAATTTTCAGGGAATATTATTCGTACGAAGAGCAGAAATAAGAGGTTATTCAAGCAGATTTGTAGAAAGTATTTAAGCAGATTTATGAGAGCAATTTGAGCCCATTTTTTGGAAGACATTGAAGCAAAGTTATGGTGGATTTTTGAAAAAAGTTTTAGCAGATTTGAATATTGTTATGAGCAGATGTGAAAAGACATTAGAGTAGATTTGTAAAGCATATTGTAGCAGAAATACTTAGAAGACAAACATTACATTCATTTGGAGGTTGGAGCTCCTAATTGAGGAGATCGAGAGGTTGGTGCCTTTTATTAGAAGAGATTGGCTTCTCTTTCTGGGTTGGTGCCTATGAAATTTGTAAGAAAGTTTATATGAGCAGTATTTTTCCATGGTTTTCTCTCATAAGCGTTTCCATGTAAAATCATGTGTTCTTCTTGTGTTCTTAATAGTTAGATCTTGCATCTATGCTATTGCTATGGATGATTAATTTTGAAGTAATATTGTTGTGATTGATTAGGTTGTGAAAAAGAAAAGTTTGACCTATACTGATTCACCCCCCCCCTCTCAATATAAGTGTGTGTTTCACAAATTAGTATTAGAGCAGGTTCCTTCCTAAATAGCTTAACCACTTGAAGGTGGATCTTCGAAGCACACATATCCGAAGGATATGGGATTTCCTCAAATAGGGCACCACTATTTGATGGAACTTATTATGCCTTTTGGAGCATAAGGATGGAAACTTATTTGAATGCTCTAGAATATGATATTTTGCAATCTGTCGAAAATGGTTATATGACTCCTACAACCGCAATAACGGATGAAGCCGAAAAGAGGGCAAGCGAAAACAATGCCAAATCCAAAAATGCAATTTTCTGTGGATTTCAAATTGGAATTTGTGAAAGTTATGCCTACAAATTGGCTAAGGACATTGTTGACGTGTGTTTTATGACCACACCAACACATAATAAAATTTCCAATGGTCACCCTATTCTCTCTTGATCAAAGTATTCCACATGCTAAGATTGCGTGAAAGATCATCCGTTCAAATCCAAGGTTCCTTATGTCGTGAATAGACTCAGTTGGTTGATGTCAATATGCTGGGTATTCCAAGGGGACTTACACAATTTGTTCAACTTTATGAAGCAATTAAGACACGAATGATTTGACGATGATGCTCTGATTCCTAAGTTAACGGGGAAAATACTGAATTTAAAAGGGATAGTAGTAGGGATTCTACAATCTACTTCTAAAGGGTGGAATGCGAGGATCGACTTCAACAATCTTCAAACCAGACTTTGCTTCGCCTCCCTTCGTACAACTTCGACAAAGTTGGTGCAATCTTCCAAAGGATGAGTAAGATGTTCAAATTATGATTCAGCATCCACACACCATCACAACGATGCAAGTGAACATATGAATCACAACCGAAGTTAAGTACTAATATTCCAGTCGACCACACAGGGCGAACTTACCATCAGAAAGCCTGCTAGTGGTATGGATGAAAGAAGACTTGCTCTAACCAAACACCACATTCCATAATTAACAACTACTTGCATAAAACAAAATCTACTTTACTCTATCAGTCTATCTACTTGAATTGAAAAGACAAAAAAGCCTTGTCAACTGCTCACAACGAAAGATAGATTCACTAGTCAATGAAATTATTTATATTATGAGAGTCCTCCACAACAACCTTTTACAAAACCTTTCAAAGGGAAAGCTTTTCTTTCCTTTTCAAACTAAGTTAACCTCTAACTATTCACTATATGCTCTCTACTCTCTAGCTTTTTCTTAGCTCTTAATCTAATTCTAATAGATTACAAATGAGGGGGGATGCCCCTTTTATAGCAAGCCCATTTCAGTGGACGACTCAGATTCAATTACAACGAAGGGCTCAGATCGAGCCACCTATGCCCTAATTAGGGTTTCTGCCCTAAAAACCGCCACAAAGAGGAGTGGCTAATAAATGCACAAAGATTCTCCACTCCCCTGCAGGAACCATAATGAGCAATTAATGCCCATCACCATCTTCTAGAAGATCCTCGTCTAGCAGAGCGTTCCCGTTGTCCTTCTCCCGAACCACAAACTCGATCAAACGGGCTAACACTACCTCAACCTCTTGAACTGAAATCGGTGGGATGTTGTTGAGTTGAAATTCTAGCACCATAACTGTCTGTCCGTGCTGAGTATAAGACTTTCTCCAAGCAGCCAAGGCATCCTACGTGTTCTGAATTATGCTAAAGAAAGTGGAGATGTTCTCAAAGTCATCCTGGACAAACGATCTCACGACTGAGAAGGGAGTCAACCTATCCCTCAAGCCACCTGCTGTTATCTCTTCCGGAGCCAACCTCCTAGCAAATATGGCCTCCAACGTATTGAGGATTCCATCCAGAATGTTACTCATTGCTTTCCTGACTCTGGCTGAATTCGCTCGTGCTGCATCATGGAAACCACGCCTTGTGACCACCGAGGAGTACCAACTGTTGAAATCATACGTATCGCCCTCCTGTATTACACCTCCATCCACTAGGGTGTGCAAAGGCATGTGCATCAAAGCCTCCAAACGAAGAAAAATCTTCGTTTGATAAATCTGGGTCTCACCCCAGGCTTGATCTACCATATCTATGCGTGCCAAAACATCTCAGACCTGCCGATAAGCATTGGCGAGGTCCCCCATGAATTTCTCCATTTCAACCCAAACATGGCTAACCCATTTATCTGCTTTCGTTTCCATCTTCAAATCTTCCAAGCCAACAAATGACTCTCTTGGAAACTCTGGCAGGAGTTCAACTCCTGGGTTCCCTCGTTCACCTGGATGCGCAATATTTTGCACATATCCTATCAAAGTCTTGTGCTCCTTCTTTAACCTCTTGTACTTTTCCTCCGTGCGGAGCAACTTGTCTTTTAATGCCTGATAGGAGTTGTCGAACTCCTCAATAATTTGGGCTCCCGTAGAACAACCCAACTCCATAGTGGTGATCACATAGTATTTTGGCCTTTCTTCAGCTCAATCACACTCTTCCCTCGGGACAACAACCTAGAGGGTACAAGAGCCTAACTCATCAGTTGAAATCTTCAAAAACTTCCTGGCTCTCTTCTTTTCTGGCGGTGCGCTAATCCTCCCGAGGAGTTCTTCCATCTCAATGCCCGGATCTATATCATCCTCAGGGTCCCTTCTCATTCTATCTGAAAGCCAATCCAGCACCGCCTACTGCAGATTGCAAATGACAAGGGGCTGCTCCTCTTTTGCCTCCACTTGGTGTACTGTTGTGACCTTTTTCACACATCACCCCATTCAAATGGGGATCCCCTAATTTTTGCTCCATTCTAGTCTTTTGGCTTTGGTTTTGTGTGTGTCTCTCTCTTCGATCTTTCCGTCCTTTTGGGGATGTCTCATCATTTGGCCTAGGTTGAAATGTTGGTTAATTATGTGAAATTAGGGTTTTCACTCTTCAGGATTTTTAAAGGCCAAACTGAGTTATCAAAATTGAAATCTGAGCTTAGTACTGCAATCACAAGGCTTCCAACAGAGTCCCACTGTATTTTTATTGAATTCTGACAACTTACTATTTTTAGTAAGTGTTCAATCTCGGACCTTTTTATAAATATTTTGAAATTCTGTTAGTTTTATCGCATTCCAGGTACCTCCAAGTACTTACACGCAAAATTTGGGCAGAATCAGACAACTTGCTATTTTTAGCAGTTCAGGCTTCAAGAGAAATTTTCAGGATTTTCACATGTGTTTTTCAAGTGCATGTTTGGAGAACGTTTCTGGGTTTTTCAAAACCTTCGTGGTGATATGATATGCAAGTCAAGATGGTGACTTTTGGCAATTCAGTCTTCAAAGGCTATTTTTAGGGTTTGCATGCAGAGTTTTTCAACGCATGTCTGGATATTCCTCATGGGTTTTTCGAGAGCTTCGCAACGATATGACATGCAAGCGAGATTGATTACTTTTCAGGGACTTACTATTTTTAGCCAGTGCATGCATGCACACCAGTTTTCTGGGCTTTTTGAGATCCCTCGGGCATTGTAACATGCAAACTCATCGGGCAATGGGCTGATCACTTTTTCAAGCAGTTTCTATTTTTAGCAGGTTCACTCTGGCAGCCGCCCGACACTTCAGGTCAGCAAGCAAAACGACATGTAGCAAAAACAAAGTCAGACGAAGACCGTTCAAGGTACATGCAAGTCAAAATTAGGGTTTCCACTTTTATAGGGGGCGAAACTCAAAAATTGTCAAGTGAAGTACCCCATCATGATCAGTATCATTCAGGTAACCCGCTGGCAAAATTTGAACAAAATCGAAGAACTTACTATTTTTAGTAAGTCATTTCACGGCTATAAATAGCAGGTATGTGCCAGGGGTAGGTGTGAACAGGGCACTTGAATCATCAGGATCACTCTCGGCTAGTTTCAAGTCAAACGGGGCCCCAAAAGTCAAGGAAATCAGGAG